>MU400023.1:0-53110 GCA_022578945.1 Hypoxylon fuscum
ATAATTTTAATAATATTTTTAATAATAATATAAATAATATAATAATTAAAAAAATTAAAATAATTATATTATTAAAATTATAATAATTATAATAACAAAAATAATTAAAATAATAATTAACTGGCTAGGGTAAAAAGGTGGGTCCGGGAGCTATATTACCGGCTCCGGTAAAGTATAATATAATATACACTTTACAAGGGTTCGGCACTGTACGGCACTTTATTTTAAAGTACGCACTTTAGTAACCCTACTACCTAGGTATATTATTTAATCTTAATTTTCGCAACCTTTTGGTCGTCGAACATCTCGCCGTACATAGCACCATGAACATACGCCTCACCTATCAGCCGATAGCCATCGACATCCTGACGTAGAACCACTGGTACCCTGCCGGCCTGCAAGAGGGCGAGTCTGTCTCCTGGGACTGAATCCGGCGGTGCGAGCCCAACTAAGCCGTTTTTCGTTGTGCAAGGTCGTCGCTCGATCACATCTTTCATCGTATCCGCGTACCTTTCGACAGTCGAAATCGATGGGTATCCAAGAAAGCTCCAGACAGGTATGCTGATCCACACGACGAACCCGGAGATGGCAACGAGGGGCATGGCAACTGGAAGCCATGTGCATCCGAATCCCAGAGTCAGAATCCTCCACACCGTGATAGCAAATATCTCAAAGGCATTTACAGCGCGGATCTCGTCTGTTATTTTCTCAACCTGTCCTTCGTAATACGTCATGAAGAAGGTGTCTTGCATACTTTCGCCCGTTGGCTTGTACACTAGCGATGTTCCAATACTTCTGCGCGCGAACTTCTCCCACGATAAAGACGTGTTGGTCGCCTCGACCTGATCTTGGAGTCCCTGTAAGGCGTAGGCTACGCTAACCTGGCCAAGTCCATTTTGCACGTCCACGTCGTCGTCTCGTTGGCCTTCACAACACCCAGCTAGCTCGTGTATCTCACCGATGATCAGGGCTGGTATTACAAGCGTGCGCCCGTCAATTATGAATGAGAGTTGACCATGACCACCTGCTGCGAATTTGACTGAAACTTGTGGGTTCTTAGAGGAAGTATATAACATACCTCTCTTGGTAATGTAATGGGGTGCGGTCCCTGGGGGCTCCCGTAATCAGGCACCCACGAAGGCAAATCTTCTGGGCGGTCTGGTCTCACAGACCCGACAAGACCAAGAATATCAAGGTTTCCAGATCGATGGAGTATGTCGATGGTTGCGTCCGTGAAGACGCTCGCAACAGTCGTCCCTTCGTAATCAGCTTTGGGCATCTCTTCTCGCTCGGCTGACAGCCCCATCAGCCCGAATATCCTGTCTCGCGCATCTGTTGCTTTCCCGCGGCGGTGCTCGAATAGCAGTTCAGACAGAGGACTGAACTCACCCTCCTGTGTACGCGCCCTTCTGGCCCCAAGAGCCAGGAAATTCTTCCAGGAGCCGAGCGACCCAAAACTCAGCCCCGAGACCTTCAACGACTCCACGTAGAACAGTATGGAAGAGAGGCTCCGCCAATCAATGATAACAGGGCCGATTAGAACATCCATTTTGCGCGGGAGCGCTACCTCCTGCACAATCCACGTCCGTCGCATCCAGGGGGACGCGTAGATGTACAACAATAGCTTCCAGCGCGGGTCCGGCCAATTCGGGAGCCCATATCGCTTTCGCTGGGCGGCATCCATCTCGGAAAGCTGCAACGCGCTCACATCATTGTCGCCCAGAATCATCCCGTCGCGGTGCTGCTGCTTCTGTGCGCTCGACAGCGTCTGGATAAACTTGACGAGCGTGGTTTGCAACTTGGGCGGGACATCGCCCAGCCACACAATCGCATTCTGGCACTGGCTGTAGATCCGCGTCATGCGAGTCACCTGCGCGGCCCTGTCTGTATTGCTGGCCTGATTGATACAGATCTGGTCAACCCAAAGGACGCGGGGCTTGTCGACGGCGCGCAGGCGCACGAGAGCGCGGTACAAGCTACTAGTGATTTTGAAGGGGACGTCTTCATTGCAGACGATGGTCGCGTCGAAGACCGGCTTACCCCAGACGTAGGAGAGGGCTTCATATGGCGGACTGGCAGAGAGATCTGCGCTGACTAGCGTACATCTGAGCTCATCGGTGAGTGCACCGGGAAGCAGATGAACCAGTCTTATGCTACCTGGTCCATCAGCACATACTTCTCGATACAGCGTATGGCTTAGATCCTCGGTGTTGGACTCCATCGTGAAGGTCAACTTGCTTATATTGGGAGTCGAAGTAAGTTGATTAATAAGCAGCGAGGCTTTTAAGATAACCGCGCGCGGGGGCTTTAAGTATAAATTATAATAAAAAAATTTATTTATTAAAACGGGTAAAAGTTTAATTTTACCGACAACTTCGTACACTTAGATTTCAACGCCAACATTTTGAAACTACTTGCAGGTTATCCTAATGTTTCATCGCCCGAGATAATGTCGTCCTTCCTAGACGACTTTGCAGATCAAATCGACAGCACACGTATTCTATATAAGTATGCTGCCAATCATCGAATCTGAGGATGCTACGGCAAACCCTCACATACCTGTATCCTCAGCAGACTCCTACATCTAAAGGCAAACCCGGATGATGAAGCATATGAAATTACGCCATTACAGATAGTTGTCGCGACTAGGGACGTAGCAGGAGTGGAGCGATTACTCAGTGCCGGTGCCAAAGTCAATAACATAGGCTACGCCAACGGGGAATCGTGGGAAGATGACCGGCATCTAGGTGTCTTCGGTAGGCTTTTCGGACTAAGTCCACTCTACGTCTTGAAAAATGATATTAAAATTCGAGATTGGTATGATTACCGGAAAAACATCCCGGCTGACGAAGCTGAGTTGAAAAATAAGTTGATCGAAAAACTTTTACTTCAGTATGGAGGCGAACCTGGAAGAGATTAATGCATGTTCAGAAAGTGAGATCTAGTGGCGTCGAGCCATGCTTAACGGATCATGGTCTTAACTAAGAATTTTCTACTTAGAATTGCTTTCTGTTCCGTTAGCAAATGCATAGAGTATTTGAGATATCCTATTACCAGTTTACACTCCGTTTGGCCCGAATTTTTGAGGCAAAGTTTTGATCTAGCCATTGAGCCACGAAAGATCACATTCCACGATATACGAGTAGGGAGTCATAATTACTACCTTTAATAAGTATTCTAGATGACAATATCGCCTTATACTTAAGTACATTCAGGTTTTAGTTCAGGCGGGCAGTTAGGTAGATGTCTTTTTTTACCTAGAGCAACATTTGGGCCACATAAGACGGCATTACACCCCTTAATCTATATACGCACGAATTTACGTAAGTTGCTGTTGATCCTATTATACCAGTAATACCTACTAACATTATTGAAAGTAGCCATGTACCTAGTCTCTTTTGTTGTCCACTTACAGGCATCGGTAGTTAGGACATATTCACAAGTATTATAGACCAGTCCTATACAATACATTATGAGAAAGTCATTGGCCATTATTTCTTTCATTATTATAGGTTTTCGGCTTCTTACGTACCTAACCTATTTAGTCCGCTAGCTAACAGTAATTAGTTGTTAAAATGACTCTCTTGTTGAGGAATTGCACATGCCTTAACACCTTGTAAATGTCGTTAAGTTACGATATATCCCTTCGGATTATATACTTCTATCTTTAGCTTTATGAGACTGGCTACCTAGTTGTCAAACGTGACTCTAAGCGTAATATACTGTTATACTCCACATAAGTACTGATTGTAACCCTCCGAGACCAAGTGAAGAATGTCGTCGGTCAACCCTCACATCCAGAGGACCAAGTGCCCGGCTCTTTCCTCGACTTTTGCTGTTGATGATCTAGCTAAAATCTAGTTACCTGAGTACCTGTTGCAATTTTCCTCTAAATTAATTACTTAACCTCTCAACTTTCCTGGTCATCTCCCATCAGGAAATTTCCCTTTCAACACATAATTCGCCAATTGTATCAAGGAACGACAAGATGGCTTCCCACGGCTCTGGCGAAGGTTCCCAAGCGACAATCAGTGATGCCCAGTGCCAAGCAGCCTGTCACGAAGCAACCCAGCGCATGATGCACGAACTCGCTGCTGAACTGAAAAGCATGCATGCCGACATAGCCACCCAGATCGCCGTCCAGTCAGCCGCCATGAAAATACATGTCGTCAACATCGAGGCGCAAACTCGCGCCATCCTCGACCAAGTTAAAGTACGCTACACTCTCGCCGTACGAGCACGCCATGCCGCTGGTACCTCCAACCTCCAGGCGCGCTATCACTCCAACATCAACCAAGCAACCGGCAACACCCTTCAAGCCCAGTATCGTGGAAGCCTTTCCCACAAGCTTCCCGATCCGCCGATGTTGCGCCGCGATGGCGACTATCGAGAGTGGAGCACAAAGATGAGAGAGAAGTTGGCTGTGGACGGTGTGGCCATGGGAAACGAGCAAGCTCGTTTCATGTACGTATACCGTCGCCTTACACCCGAGGCCAGAAACGTCAGTTCCCACACCATTAACCACGCTTTCTCGAACCAATACTTTGACTGCAACGGACTCCTTGATGCCTTGGCATACATCTTCGTGCCTCAAGCCTCCCCCGAGAAGGTCAATTCGGAGCCGAAGTCATCTTGAGGACGTGGATAGTCAGCTATGAGATGGAGGAAAGGCAGATGGAAAAGGGATGTATGATAGCAAAAGCACACGGATACTGGAAGGATTGGTGACAACAACACACTCCTTTAGTTCGATTGGGAATTAGTTCTGGTCCACGATACGAATGATTCCAAGTGTCTATGAATAAGACACCTTTTGAAATTCCCACAAATTGGCCTTAAACTACGCGTGACATGAAAAACTATCAGATATCGTAGACCTAAACATTGTAGCTGCCTAACTTTGACTCCGTCTATACGACACGATAATCTCGTCGCCATCCGATGCAAGACTTTTTAATGAACCTAAGGTGCCCTCAACGACTTGTACTGATATTGGATTGAAGAAATAAATTAGTCTTCGCTCCGATTCTATAGTGATAAGTACGTATTTTAAAATAATCCCGTTCGCGACGCCGTTCATGCCTGTTTGCCTTCATACAATAGGCGTTGGGTTGTTTCCGACTTTGCCACTGATATCAGGTTTTAGAAAGCATTGCACCAGCAGATTGAGAAACCCGAGGAGAAAAGAAGGAGAGAGGACGCCACCGGTAGTCTCATCCTATAATTATATCCCCAGCACGATAAAATGGAAACGCGTCAAGGATGCTGATGTCTCTAATACACAAATCGACGAGAAAGCCCCTAGCAGCGGTTTGTTTCGTAAACTAGTATCGCCCAGGCTTAAAAGCACTTAACAATTATTGATCTTCGCTAACATGTTTTAGCAATACAGGGTATCCCGAAAACACCAACTAAGAAACATAATACCCGAACAAATTTCCGTTCTACGCCGCACCAGAGTACCTCATCCTCCCTGACCAAACCCCGTAGGCGACGTCTTTTTGGAAGCAGAAGACGCTATAGTTACCAGCTCGAACGGTCCTGAAGCCACCGACACGATAGAGCCTGCCATCGTCGTCGGAAACAGACCAAGGTCGTATCGACTAAGGCAGCCTCAGTGTACCCCAAGCGAACGTGCCTTCGCGCCCAAAATCTTTCCGCAGATAGAATTGGTGGACTTGGAGTTTCAGGGAATCCCCGAGTAGGGAGGACCGATCTATACCGGCTAGGAGAAAGCTTATAGGCCACACTCTAGGTTCGTCAACCTTGCCGCCGATACCTCGACACCATCGTTGATACTAGCATTGGCGATCCCTTGACGGCATGGGTTTATCAAATCGTCTAGCTCGGCATAAATAAGTTTTCATCTATAACACGGTGATAGGGAGGGATAGGTTTACTTCTAAATCAACGATGCGTACGAGGATTTCCCCTATCCGCTGTCGAAAATCAACGTCCTCGTCGACGTTGATTCAAATTAGTAGGTGCTCCAAGACGCGTCGAATGAGGGGGCTGGTTAGCAATTTTGGTGTCATTACAAGTGTGCTTTTCTATCATCAATCTGGATATGGTAGCAAGAAAAACGTGTTGTATTAAGCTAGAAGCTTGTCACTGTTCCTGATTATTTAGATACTCAAGCCACCTATCAATACCAGAGTGGTGTACCTCTACACGTCCTTAGTTCTCAAGGAAACCATCTAAGCAATCGCTAGAGGCAGCTTCTAAATTTATCTCGAGTTACAGTATCATATCACATAGGCTTTACAAGTAGAACAATGTTGCGGGAGGCTGTAAAGATATATTGAGAGCAGAGCTCAAAACTATTCTTGTTATGTCAACCTAGTCGTTCCTCCTATTACCAGGAAAAAAGCGAAGCCATGCTACATGAAGCATACACAATTCCCTCAATCACAAAAAACCTGGTACTTTCAGGAGGAAACTGGAAGCTGTCAGCAAGGAACTTCAAGAAACAGGCCATGAACCCTTACAGAGCAATTTGTGCTGGATCAATATGCAACGTTACGGGACGTTCTGACGACGAAGACCATCGAGGTCGCGATCTGACCATGACAGAGGAACTGAAAGACCATCAGTGAGAAATTCAATTGAGAAGCATGCCGTAAACCTTACAGAGAACACGTGTCCGTCCCAGGGGTATTGCAAAGAACCAAGAACCGCGCGTGACCTAGTAGGCTAATCTATTTCGGATTGCCATTATCCACTGTGGGATCTACTACTGAGCAAATCCGACATGCCGATGACCAGACATGTGATCGGAGCTCGTTAAGACTGAGTGTCTCGAGAAGAGTACTACAAGACATTAGCGAGGGATTCCGATTTGTGACTAAGTTGCGAAACCTTACAGAGCAAACGGTTCTGGTCTAGGGGGTAAAGTAGGTACAGATCGTACTCGTACGTAAGAGTAGGGACATCAAGAGCAGTACACGGGCCGTAGCCGGTAGACTGGGATATATTAGCGATGAAATTCAAGCAAAATATGTTAAGAAACCTTACAACGTACAGGTGCTCGCCCCGTGGGTATCTTAAGAGAAACAACAAGAAGCGCCGGTACGCTACTCGGTCACAATCCATTGCTGGATGTGCCACTGATCAAACTGATCTGCCGTTCGCTAACTGGACTTTTGAGTTTAGAAGTCCATTTCCATCATCGCCACGTCTTCATCAGCGAGAGAACTGAGCCCAGAGCTAGCGGGTCTCGAGTCCGGGTCGGCTGCTGTTTCTGGCTGCACGGGATACTGAAGCTCGTTCTCCTCGTGCTTTCGACGCTTCCAGGCGCGAATGTCGCTGTCCTCGCCACCTTCCATGGCGATCTCGCCCTCGACGATGCTGCGACCGAGAATGGTACCAGCGTACTTTGACTCCTGGTCCATCTTGTTGTGCTTGCGCTTGAGGGCTGTCCATTTATTAGCATGTGTTTTACAGTTAAATAGGTACTTTTTAGGTAAAAATAGAGTCACCACATACCGTTCAGGTAGTCTGTCTGACGCTCTTCCTCTACGCCGTCCACTCCGACGTCTCCCGCGATGGACTTGTCGACACCGGCGATCTGGCGAATTCTGCGATTCTTCTTGCCCGTCGCCCAGCGGATAAACTCGTCGACTCCGCGGGTGTCCTCGACGCCGCTCATCTCCTGGGCTGTGAAGTCGCGACAAGGGCCCAGAGCGCCCATCTCCTCCATGGCCATTCGCACGTCGGTGATGCCAGGAAGGCCAGGGAAACCAAACTCGTTGTTGTGCTCAGCGTGGCGTGCAGCGCGTGCCGCGATTCCCTCCATGTAACTGCCTGCGATATCGATAACGGTGTCGATGACGGAGGGCGGGGCAACATTGTAACCCTGGGAGCGTAGAATCTGGAGGATGGCTGGTCGGAAGAGGTCGTGGTTAATGGCCTCGAGACTAAGTCCCTGCTGGGAGCTCTGATTTTGCGACGACATCGTGGGATGAAGGATTTCTGGTCGAAGCAGCGAGAGTGATGAATCTGAATGTGGAATTCCTAGCTGCGTATGGTCAGTTTATACTTCAGAAAGGTTGAAATCGTTAAAAAAAAAGGACGTACTGAAAAGCAACACAGCTTCAGGTAAAAAACTGATCAAGATCAAGTCTCTGGTGGTTCGTAAGGTTAAACAAGAGCTCGTTTGTGACGTGGTTTACTGTTGTGAGAAAACTCTTGAGAGAAACCTTGGAGGGAAAAAGAAAATCTTGGAAGATTTGGGAGGGGACCCCCGGTATATATAGGTTTTTGGTGTGGGCCCTGGCGAGAGAGGTTGTCACGAACAATAGGCGTTGCGAGGACGTTGTCGTGAACAACGGACTTGAGCTCTGGGCCTTTCCTGAGTAGAATCCTGCCGTATTAGGTACTTATGGCACTAAACGGGTACTTGGTAGCTGGCTCGCGACGTAGAATCGGGCTCGAGTCGGGCTGATGTGAGCTCGCTATTTTGAACTTTGGATCTTCTGCTGTCTGATGAAAACCAAGATGATTCGAGACTGACTGGTTGGCGACGTTGAGTTGGACAAGACAGCCGTCGAACTGCGTGTAAGAAGCACGTATTGGAGATGAAGATAATATTAATATTAGTATGAGCTGGATATCCGAAGAGGAGGTCTTCACGTAGTCGCCGTCGCGGAAGTACGTAGATGTAGAGCTCTTGAGCAGCAAATCGAAAAGGATGGTGTCGGAGAAGGACGCGTCAAGGCTCGTCACGTAGCTGATGAGCTAGATTCAAGCGAGGCTATATGCTCTAGAGCCATTGAGCAAGATAAGCTGGTCCTAGCAAGTAGCTGCTAGGTGTCGTGCCATATTGAAGGGATCTGGTGCGCGTTTGAAAAAGTCCACGATGTTGAAAGTTGACGGAGACGGAGCAGTTCAAAAAAGTTGAAGCTAAGCCAGCTACCTAGGTACCTACATACATGTAGATCCACACGTAAAGCTGCAAGGCTGCCCCACTCTGTGAGTACCTGAGGTACCATCCACAGTCAATAATTACATAGGTATGGACCCGTCAAAATTCACACTAGAACTGATTAAGAGTGAAAAGGTACATGTACTCAGTTCAAAAACTCCCATTGGGTAAATCTTCAATGTGGGTGCGACCCCATATCAGGTACATAGTACGCCGATCAAGATGTCGGCTATCGATAAGCTGTCGCATCTCGACCCCAAACCAAACTTATGTGCAGCTTTACTTCTTAAATTCTACCAATTCTCTACCTCGACATGACCTTTGACACCTCTTAAAAAAGTGTTTACAGGTCTGACCACTTCTATTTGCCTCCTCTGGTTCATTCTTGGGGCTCAGACCTAAACTTATTTGAATTCCAAACCTCGCATTCAGCAGTTTAATAACAACAATCCTTGCTTGACTTCCTACACTCTTCAACCTTTCAACCTTTCAACCTCAACCGCAACCTCAACCATACATGCTTTGCTATCGTTACTTACTCTAGCAACTCACCACTTCACAATGTCTTCTATCAATGTGAAGCCGACTCTGAAGCTCGACACGAGCCAGCAGATGCCGCCCCCATCCAATCCCGAGAACCCTAGACCGATCCTCAAGGTCAGGACCGGATCGCGACAGTCTTCCTTCAGCGGCGATGTTGGCACGCCTACCCCATCCGGTGATCGTAAGATGATCAAGATCAAACTCAACAGCCAGCCTAACACGCCTGCTGCCGATGCGACCCCGACTGTCACCAAGTCCAAGGCTGGTAGAATGTCTAAGCCCACCGCCAAGCTCATCGAGTCCAAGAAGCGCACATACGAAGACAGCGATGACGAAGATAGACCCTTGTCCATGAGTCGGGAGATTAATAAGAAGGTCAAAATTAAGTCTAAGACACCCATCACTCCCATCAACTCTATCAAATTCAAGCCGAGAGGAGAACCGGTCGAACACCATCCCGGCGACGCGTACGATTCCGAGGCTAGCGACCGCGAGATGGACCCTACTCGAGAATCCATAATGATACTTCGCGTCTTGGGTGACTCTTCGATGGAGTACCTTAAAACTGCTTTGGCTGAAGGCACTCTCGGCCAACCCAAACAGAATGGTGGCGCAGACTTCCACGTGCAATTCCTCGATGCTAAGCAGCGTCGAGCGATGGTCACTATCGACGGGAAGCACTTCGCCGCTGTCCTAGTCCACCTACCTACCATCATTGAGGGGATGAAAACCTGGGACCGAAAGACCATGATGAAGAATTCCGATATCACCGAGATGCTTCTATGTTTCCAACAGGTCAGCAACGAGGCCGAGGCCAAGGCCGTCCCGCTTCCACCTATGGTTGTTAAGAACGACTACAAGTGGCCCCACGGTCTGACCCCCCCAATGCACGACGCCATCCACCGACGCTTCCGCAAGACGCTCTCGGAGAAGCAGTGGTTGACTAGCGCCGAGCAAGTGGCCAAGTTACTCGAGGACGACGCGAATGCTTTGGAGTCACATGTCGAGTTCTTGCAGGATGAGGACGGCTATGTGGATTCCGACGACGAGGAGGATGCCGAGGGTGAAGCCGACGACTACTTCGGCGGCCAAGCAGACGTCCCCATGGAGGACGAGGAAGACGACGATGTGCTGGCAGCCATGGAGCGTGAACTGGAAGATTTCGACGTGCCTATGGAGGAAGAGATTGCTGCCGCCACGCCAGCCATCCCGTTGGAAGCAACGACCCCCATGACCGTCGATGCTACTACTCCTGCTATTGTCGTGGAGGAAGCTGCGGAGGAGGAGGAAGTCATCTCGGAAGAAGATGAAGACGAGGAGGATGACGACGACGACGACGAGGATGGAGAGGAGGATATGGATGACGAGCAGCTGACCGCCGAGCGGGAGCGCAAGGAGAAGATCGACGAGCTCGAGCATCTGAAGCGCCAGTACGAGGACACCAACCGCCAGCTCAGCGAAGTCAACATGCCCATCCTCAAGAAGCGTCTGCTCAGCACCAAGGCCAGCCTCGAAAAGGAGATTGCGGTCAAGAAAGCTGCGCTTGGTCTCACCGACGAGGACTAAGCGGCTTGGATACGTTTGCTTCAGAATTACCTACCTACCCTATGTTTTGTGACTTTGGTGGTTCTCACGTTACGCCCTTTGAATTTTTTCTGCCTACGTCACCGGATACGATACGTGCACGGAAAGGCTTGGAGTCGGTTGGCATACAGTATGCCCAAGGATGGGCCGGAATGATACCCCCCCTTACGAAGCGCACGGAGATGGCGCAGTCGTAGCACTAAAATAGCCAGCTTCACGTACCAGGTCTAGAATGTGCATCAAGTTTGCCAAATTTGGGATCGCAAGACCGTGTGCCCTCGATCAGTTCCTGCATTGCGAGAAGTAGCGTTTGTCTTTTCGCTACATTAATCCTCAGACAGATTAGGTAGCTTACCACAATGCAATGCAAGAATAATAATAACACTTGACTTTCAATGTTTGTGATGTGATTTGTATACAGGTCTAGTCGCGTAGTGTACATATCGAGTAGACATGAAAGCTAGATGCTCCTTTCTAGCTCCACGCGCACGTAAATAAGCCCAAGGTCCTTTACTAGACCACTTTACACGGGCCATTTCTACTCCAGGCTCGTAGAAAGCTGCCTGCCTCGTCCTAGCTTCGTCCTCCCTAGCACGAGACAAACCGCCCCGCCGACGAGCAAGCAAATACTCAAATCATCCGCTTCACATGCTCTTCAGGTAGTTGGTCTCCTTGATCTTGGCCTTGCGCTCCTTGCGCATGGCCTTGCGCAGGTCCTCGCGCGCCTGCTGCGCCGCCACCGCGCCCGCCGTCGTGCCCTCCGCGTTGCTAGGCAGGTTGATGCTCTGGTGCTGCAGCGGGATCTTGGGCGCCAGCGCCTCCAGGTTGCCCTCGGCCAGCAGCCGCGCTTCGAGCGCCCGCTGCCGCTTGGCCGCTAGGCGCCGCTGCTTCTTGGATTTGGCTGTGTAGAAAGGTTAGTGGGGGGTCTGACGTCTAACGGCTGCTTGGTGGGATAGCTCTTACAGAATTCGTCGCCTGCCTCGTCGTCCGCGTCGTCGTCGGCTTTCTTCTGCACGTCGAGGCACTTCCATAACCAGGTCGGATACGCATCGTCGGCGAGCGCCACGGGGTCTGTGCGGTTCTTGAAGTAGTTGAGGCCTGTCAGCACCGTGCCCTCGGGACACGCCGACAGCACGGGTTTTTCTTCCGTGGGCACATCGCTTAGCGGTGTGCTAAAGACGGGCGATTCGCTCGTGGATGGTGACGGCGGCTCGGGGGCTGGCGAGGAGGTCCGCCGCGTGAGTGTGCTGGAGAAGGGTCGGAGGGCGGTGGCGGGAAAGCGGAGGGGAATTGGTATTCGCGATATGCGCGAGGTGAGCGCGGAGGCCCGCTGGAGACACCGTTGGCAGATCATGGTCTGTTTGTGTGGTGGGGAGCTGTTGCTGGCTGGAGATACAATTTAGTGTTGAAGCTTTGGAAATTTTGACTCTGGGGTCGGAGCTTTGGGCCTAGTTTTCGCCGATGCTAACTAATTGGAGGAGCCGTGGCACGCACCTGGGCATCTCGGCACCGCACCTTACGGCCTCTAACTTTGAATCCGCTTGAATCAAAGCATATCTTTTACGAATACTGGGCAAACAATTGGTTGAATTTCACAGTAGATAAAACCTGGCAATTTGGGTTGGTTTGATTTCATATTCCCGACACAGCTTAACTCCTGGCTATGTACAGCAATGCATAGATACAGGGCGCGCATGGGGAAATAACCGCACCGCCTCGGCTCTGTAGAGAGCTCTTTAGAGCAGTTTTCGAATGTGAATGTGAATGTGAATCTCGTACACGTTAACCCCATTGCAATACCTTTGGTACCCGATGTAAGACAATTCCTTCCGCATACTCGATGCTGCCTATTTTCATTTACTTGGACTTCGGGATGTAGTTCTGCTGTTCAAAGAGGTAACCCCGTACTCGGTGGTCCTTGAGCATCTGGAGGTATTTTTCTGTGTCCGTGTCAGTTAAGCTGTCACGAACGAGCATCTTAATTAATAGCGCATGTTATATCTTGTGAATACCGCAATCACTCTGCATAAGAAGTAAAGAATGGTCATGAGCCACTAACCTCGTAGAGGACCGCACTTCTCGAGATGATTCACACCCTCGCGGTAGTAACATTTGCTCAGCTCCTCTCGTACCAACCGCCCCATCATGACCTGCACCCATTGTTCCCTGATGATGGCGTCTTGCGCTTGCTTCAATCGCTTGTTGTCGTCGTAGTCGACGCCGTCGAAGGTGGGAGGGACGGTCGGCTTCTTGGCCAGGAAGGCTTCGGATTCGGGAGTCGGCATTGTGACAGGACTGAGATGTTGGTAATTTGATTTGATATTGGATTGGCGATTGCAGTGTACTTCTGAATCGACGGAGGTTCAACGCTGCCGCGTGCAGTTGATACCAAGTGTCCGTGAATTTCGTAATGGAGCTTTCACTTTCACCAAGCCACCATCGAGCAGCCGCTAACCTCAATGCTTAAGCTGATTCGGTCACGTGAAGCTTGGATACCTCAGGTACTATGTATATTTCTTCACTGTGCTTGGTCCGTGCTATCTTGCAGCGTTAATGTCCCCGCTAACCACTCACCGCCCACCGATTGCCCCACGGCAAAATGAAATTTTTCGCACAAGGGTCCTAAACTAGCTGCGTCCCTCCAAAGTTTTTTTTTGCTTAAAGCTAGACCAACCACACTTTTTTTTTCGGCGCGATTGAAAAGAAAGCTTCTGCACATCCATCCTCCATCCAACTTTTCTTCCCTTCTACAACCTTTCACACTCTTCAATCAATTCCTCACATCCAATCCATCATCTTCTTCCAATCTTGTCATCATTCACAATGGGCAAGGTTAAGCAAGCCAACGGCAAAGATGCCAAGGCCTCCAAGGCCACAAACCCGCTCGCTGCCACCAAGAACTCTGGTGTCACTAAGCCTACTGCCACCAAGGCTAAGTCCAAGCAGCTCGCTAAGGATGTCGCATCCAAGGCTCTGAATGGAAAGGAGTCTAAGAAGGGCAAGAAGAAGGTGCCCGAGCCTGAGAGTGAATCCGACTCTGACTCGGAGGATAAGGCCTCCGCGTCTGATTCTGATGACTCTGCGTCCGACGTCGACAGCTCTGAGTCCGACTCTTCTGAGTCCGAGGAGAAGAAGCCCGCCACCAAGGCGAAGGCTCAGACTAATGGCAAGGCCGCTAAGCCAGTCGCCAACGGCAAGACCAACGGCAAGGCCAAGGCCGCTAAGGCTGAGTCTTCTGACGAGTCCGACTCCGATGAGGAGGACAGTGACAACAGTGACTCTGAAGTCAAGTCTGCTAAGCCTACTGCCGCCGCTGCGGACAAGACTAAGGCTAAGGCCAAGGGCGAGGTACGTCAATTGATCAATTGATTCCTTTATTTATCCCATCCTAACTCCATTTCCAGTCATCTGATGAAGACTCCGACGCTTCCGACTCTGACAATTCTGCGGATGATAAGGACGACTCGGATTCTGACGACTCGGACGATTCCAGCGATGCTGAAGCCGAGAAGAAGGTTGAGCAGCCGAAGAAGCGTAAGGCTGAGGAGGAGGTCTCCGCACCTTTCAAGAAGACCAAGACCGATGAGACTTCTGAGGAGGAGTACACCACTCTCTTCGTCGGAAACCTTGGCTGGGGTGTTGACGACAGCATTCTGCATGACACATTCAAGGATTGCGATGATTTCAACCATGCTCGCGTTGTCACCGACAAACAGATGCAGCGATCTCGTGGCTTCGGTTACGTCGACTTCTCCTCTCACGAGGGTGCCAAGGCTGCTTTCGAGAAGATGAACGGATTCGAGCTTGAAGGCCGAGGTATGAGATTGGATCCTTCTAAGCCTCGTCCCGCTGAGGATGCTACCCCCACCGGTCGTGCCGAGCATCGTGCTCAGAAGCACGGAGACACCGTGAGCCCCGAGAGCGATACCTTATTCGTTGGCAACCTTCCCTTCGATGCTGACGAGGACATGGTCTCTACCTTCTTCGGCGAGGTCGCTGAAGTCAAGAGCATCCGTCTTCCTACTGACCCGTAAGTGCTTCGTCTGTATAATCTTACCGTTCTTGTGCTAATGCTATAGCAGTGAGTCTGGAAACCGCAAGGGCTTCGGTTATGTGACCTTCAACTCAGTCGAGGAGGCCAAGAATGTGTTCAACACCAGCAACGGTTCCTACATCGGTGAGGGCCGTGGCTCTCGCGCCATTCGTCTTGACTATGCTAGCCAGAGACCCCCTCGTGAGGGTGGCAGCTTTGGCGGCCGTGGCGGTGGTGGCGGCGGCGGCTTTGGTGGTCGTGGAGGTGGCCGTGGCCGCGGTAGCTTCGGAGGCCGTGGTGGTGGCGGCCGCGGTGGTGGTGGACGTGGCGGCGGTGGACGAGGCGGCTACGGCGCTTCTTCTCGAGGCGGTATGGGCGAGTTCAAGGGAAGAAAGATCAGCTTTGATTAAGCTGATGCAGCCGCACTTGACATTATGCTGAGGGTTTCTTCGCGACACATGAGGGTTGGCTTTTCGGTTCGTCGGCTTCCAAACCAATATACCCCTCTGGGGTTGTGGGCTTTGAGGGCTAAGCTTCTACTCGAAGCTGTGATTTGACCTGTGGGCTTGATCGGAGTGGGTTCTGAGGGCTCGAGGGCTTCTTGAAACCAAGAAAGCGCAGTCATCTGCAGATACATCAAGTGCGCCTTTCTTTCACGTATGACGGTTTCTCGCATCAGTTGGCGTTTGCCTCTAGGGGGCTCTGAGGGGTTTCTTTTTTAGTCGACAAAGTTGGAATGAACCTTCTTATGCTTCATCTTTCGATGAGCATCTCGAAGTGGACCAAGCTTTAAGACTTACGAGGGCCGAGGGCTTTGTGGCGGCGTTTGAGGGCACCAAAAAGTTCCTTTATTGCAGATACGTTCGGAATGACTTACATGTTTCCCTTTCCCCCATACTCTGATACCCTGGACATAATGAAGTCTCGGTGAGTATACCCCTACGTCGTACGCGTTTCGTCTCGCGGTTTTCACCATCGCAGTCAGTGGTCCCCTAGGTAGCTTTGTCACGTCCGTAGTGGAAAGTCTTACCCGACAAGACTCTTAATACATGTCACTGTTCTGCGACTATATTGTTGGCTTTATACCTGCAGGCTTCCTTATTCTGTTAGCCTATGAATACCTAAGTGACTGGGATTGGAGTAGCACAGTGGATCTACTAAGACTTCGGCGAGACCTGAAGATCTTCCCCACAACAAGACAATGGTCTAACATCTCTTCCTATGAAAGGCACCATCCTCTGGGGATGATTTTGGACTTGGATCTTATTATCATTATGAAACGGCAGAACTCAGTCGAAGAATTGGTAGATGCTTGCTATCTGCTTTCTTTCAGGCATTTCCATTCCATTCTCTTGGCAGTTACTTGTGTCAGCAACTGCGACTCCAACAACGACAATGGTTATACCACATGAACTTATGATATCAAATACAACTACGTTGGCTCCGAAACAGTTCTTGTTTGATTTTGAAGTTCCAAGGTCATAAGGGACTCTACCTTACTCCATCTTTTTACAGATACTTGAAGATGTTGATCTCCGAGAGCGAGTGAGTCAGTCTTGACACAAGTGTATCCACTGTCACTTCTGCCTGCTTCTCACTGAACAAGGCACCGACATCCGCAGCAGAACAACACGCCGTAGTCAAGTAGTCCAGCTCCTGCTTAAATACGTGGCATGGGCTGCATGGGCTAACACTGGACCTGTAGATCTTTTGTTCTGGTGAGCCTGTCGGCCACTCAGTACTCTTCTTTACTTGGTACTTACCATGGGTACTTATTTTGTTCTCGCTAATCATCTTATGAGGTTGGCGCTTCTTCAGTGCAGTCGCCAGTCGCATTGTAAGTATACTAAGTTTTCCTATGTTCCTCCCATTGGCCATGGCTGTTGTTCTATACCCCCTTCCTTTTTGCCCTTTATTTTTCGCACATGCTAGTCACCCTCTTACATCCGTTAAGAGTGGTCTCAAATAACCGCTCCTACCTAATGATCATAGAAACTTGGTGTTTTTAGCATCCTATGAACAGAGTCTACTCCTAGTAGATACATAATTACCAATGTATTCATAGCTCTCACTATGTCATAAGTATCAGTCTGTGCGACGTCTGGCATAGATTCTACAAGCTCGACTGTCTTATGGTCGACCACAGCCGCACTATGTCGCTCAGACATAACACGGACACGTGCTTCACTCTGCAATTCATACGGGGCCATGAACCAGCCGTAACCCGCGAGCATGAACTTGTGGTATTCCACCATGACATCCTCGTCCTTGCTAGAGAGCGACGGCCCGCCGAACCTATGCAGCGCGCTGAGGTAATGGTCCAGAATGCGCATCTCGTGGGCCCTCCTGTCTTCGACCGTCAGACTGCCCGACGCGAAGTACGCGACGTCGCCGATCGCCGAGCCGACCTGGATGCCCTGCCAGTCGAGGAAGCGCGGCGCGCCCTTGTAGATCCACATGTTGCCGAGATGGGGTTCGCCGTGCACCAGGCATTGGAACTTGGGGTTCCACGACTTGAAGTGCTTCTTGAGCACAGGCATCATGCGCTTCTCGTCCTTGAGGAACTCGGGGAGCGGACGCCGTTCGCGCCGTGGATCAGGTCCTCCCATCGCGAGACTAGAGCCCACATGACCTTGGCCCAGAACTCGGGGTCGGCCCACGGGTAGTCGGAGTGCGTCACGCCCCAGGTCCCCGCGTGTAGGCCGGCGAGCTGCTCGACGCCGGCCATCACGCGCTCGACGGGCCAGGCGTTGACGGGCTCCCCGAATTCGGCTCCGAGGGCAACCAGGTCGTCCATTATCACGAGGCCCTGGTTCTCATTGCTACCGGCCCAATATGATTGTGGTAGATCGATGTAGGACAGAGTCGAGGCGACGCGGCTGAAGAAGTCGGCCTCACGCTTGTACATCTGAATGAGGATGTCATGATATCGTTCGATGAAGACGGGGTTAAACCCTCCTTTTATACAGACCTTGGTTGGTCTCTATACATGATCAAGAGTCAATTTCACGCTTTCTAAGAACAATCTTGGGGGGTTGTTGACCACGTATTGGTTTAGTGTCCTTGGTAGACACCGCACTTTCGTCCTCGTAGGTCAAAGTGACAAATAACTTGCTGGCACTCTCATTTAGGATATGTTCCCTGTGGAACTCAAAAGCTTTTATATTGTTGCCCAAGACACTCTTGAGCCAGGGAAGGGTAACCTCTTCCGGCGAGGTAGGGAGCTTCTCGGACGTCATGGCTAGTTTTGCAGTCGGACTGGGGACTTAAGGGTACACTCGACCGAGAAAAGAGGAATCAAGATGGAATCCCATTCTTTTATATCTGTATTGCTATCGTACTTGAAATAGGTTAGCAACCGAATGCGGATCGCTTGGCCCACTTGAACTACGTATGTAGGATCACTGTTGTTACATCCAAGATGACGACCAAGGATCAAGTGGAGTTAAACTCCATCCCCTTAGCATAGGATGAGTCCAAACACAACACATGTTCCCGCCGCTTAGATAGCGGTGAGGCAGTGTGCAATATGCGGAAACTACATGAGATGCTTCCGTGATCTATTTTACTCGTTCTCGGTGTTGTGACTGGAAACTATTAGATAAAAGGGGGTGGCGTCAGTTCTGATTATCTAAGCTGTTGCCCGATTAGGCCTGCGTAGACCTCAGTGATTGGTCCACGATCTTCTTCTGTCTTAGATCCTCGGGCCGTTACCCGCCATAAAAATCGGGGAAGGCCGAGAAGGCCGAGAATCGGCAAAAGTGGGGATAGCTTGATCTTGATACCCGAAATGACAAGTTGTGCTGCTCAATAACTTATCTTACGACATCTGTGGTCTGTTAGTAGAGAAAAAAGATATCAATTTGTTGGTGTCGTTGTCGCTGATGTTAGTAGTGATCGTGAGTGAATGTTCCGACATCACTTTGCTTCAATTGACAATCAAGGATTTCACAGGTTCACATTGAAGAAGAAATTAGTGAAGGGTCGTATCATTCACAATTGTTCTTTGCCTAGAGAAGCCAGTTTCTAGCTAGAAGTCCATAGTCCGCAAAAAAAACCGACTTGATCACCATTCATCATTGTGTACCTCCTGATTCCTACTCGGGGTTTAGCCCCCTATTTTCCTTCAACGTTTGGTTGTAGACAACCTACAGTTCAGAGAATTAGGTCTCCTGCTGATACATGGTAACTGTCCATCGCATTTGGGGGCCCTTTAGTCACTAGCTATTTCCGAGACACATATTACCAAGTGCCTCGCTAATTCCAAGAGTTTCGCGGTTGACTTCGAATTCCGCTGGCGTGAGCAATTGGTTGTCCAGGATCTTTCCCATATGTGTCTTGTCAATCGACTCGCAATTCCTCCGGATCTTTGTTAGCATAACTTTGAGGAACTCAACGGGACTCTTCTGCAGTCCCGAATCACCACCGACTCTTCCATTGCAGTCCCGGATAATGAACCCATCCGCAGCGATAACTTCGTCTTCACGAGTAGGCTCCCAGGCGAGACCAATGAATCTGCAGACATCGATGTACTGCTGATGGGAACTTAGGTAAAGCTGACCAGCGAATAGGTTGAGCTCGACTATAAGAGACTGCGGTAGCTTCCTTTCTGCTAAATGCTGAGGGACTGTGTATAGGTCAAGCTTGTCCAATGGACGATACCCCAAGTTTGGACGCGGTGCGTAGATGTGCAGTGCTACGCGTTTGGACTTCGAAATTTCTTGGTAGAGCTCTTGTGCCTCGTGTGGGCTGATGACCATCATGTGCTCAACATCATGGGTGTGAGAGCTAGCGCTCGTTAAAATCCATTGCACGGGACGTTGGTACGAATCCGAGACGTAAGAACTGTCTCTGACCTTGATTGTGTTCTCAAAGTCGGCCGTGACTAACAATCCGGAGGGAAACTGTGGCACGCCGAAGGAAGACGCTGCACTAGTGTCGCTCAAGGATCCGAACGCAGGCATATATGCCCAAGAATTTGCTTTCAACTTGCCCGAGGATATGAACTGCAAGATATCGGAGTGAACAATATGTTTAGCGGGTTGTGCAGGAGGTGGTCTCTGGTCCTCTCGCTCCTGTTCGACCTCTGGTGATAGCTCCCGCTCCTGCTCCTCCTGTAACGCCGCTGCGCTCTTTCCGGATTTCCTGAACTTCGAACAGCGCATGGTAATGGGATCTAAATTGTCGCTATTGAGGGTTTGGACTTCATTGTACCGTGGCCGATATCTCGTGTCTAATGACTGTGCCTCCTGTTCTCGGAACCTCTCTGCTTCCTCTCTATATAGCTCGGTCTTCCCTCTCGGGCCTATTTGGTCCCAGATTTCTTTATGTCGTTGATATCTACGGCCCTGCGCGGTCCATAATGGGATGCTGCGCTCAGCGTCCTGCCACGTCTCCGTGATGGCCCAGGCGAGGACATCTGGAACCGAAATTTGCAAATTCGCGGTTGACTCGGAAGTCGATACCTGCTCACGAATCCTCATCTGGATTTCTTCGGGGATGCAGAATACAACCGACTGTCCCTTGCCTAGCATTCGCATTCTCATGCAAGCTGCAAAAATGTTAGTTTAACAGTAAGTGGTTCGAGTCTCTAAGACTTACCCTGGACCAGTCTATCCTTCGTCAAATTTGCACCTAAAGTGACAGCAGCACGATAGTCTCGTGGTAGCTTTAGATCAATTCCTCTTGTATGAGCTTCATCTAAGAACACTAAACACATGTCTAGTTGGGTTAGGTATGGAGATATCTGCAAGGGCTCAATATGTCCTTTTCGGTCGAGGACGCACAGTTCGTCATTATCGTTAACGAAGACGACTGCTTGAGTCTTGACTGTGTCAGTGACACTATTGAGCCACTCTCGAGCGACTCCGAGGTTGTCGAGCTCCAATATCTGGGCACCCACGTCCAAGATAACACGCGTCGGAGGTTCCATTCGTATAACTATGTCCAGCAACATACGAGCGATTGACGCCTCAGCTTCTCGTCTTCGCGTCATAAGTTCAACCGAATTCTCGGGCTGGAGTATGTGCTTTAAGACAAGGGCATTCGTGTGCTTTTGGTTCTCGAGATCAAGCTGGTCGACATCGAGTGGGAGCACCGTGCCAGAGTCATTGGTGCCACTAAATCCTGTCATCGGATGTGGTTTGCTTTCACCGATGTCCCAGCCCGAGGCAGAGAGTTTGTGTGGGAATTCTTTCATTTCCTTAGGAAAAACGAGTTGCGCTAAGAAGTAGTCGATGGCGCGTTTGGCATATCGAAGGTACGGGAACACATGTTTAACACATTGGGAGCGATCCTCGAGGTTAATACCAATTAATTGCTTGAATTCCGGTGATAAGCCCGGAGCATCCTCTACCCACTCTTGGTATTCTAGGTCCGCTTGATCGGATTTCAGGAGATTACTAAATGCAAGATCAAGGTCGTCGTCGCTTAATCCGCCATAGTAATAACTCAAGGATGTTAAGACGATGACCACGTCAGGGTGGCTGAACTCAGATCGGGCTGATGGATTGTCTTTTGCTCGGTACGGCACTGCAAGTCTTGTCTCTGGACGTCTGTCTGGGTCAAGACCGAAATCGACTCTCCATCGCTTCTGTCCAAAGCTGAATGCCAGCACTCCTTCTGCGATGAGCCCTCGTAATAATAGTAGCGTGTTCTTGGCACCTTCCCAAAATGCTTGAGGGCTTGAGTCCTCCACTCGTTCTACAACAGCCGTGGAAGGCTCCATCTGAGAGATGTAGCAACGCACCGCTTCCCGGACTCTGTCTGGTTGCCTGGAAACTGGAAATCCCTTGAGTCCTGTCTTGCAGATGCACCCGGCAATGCGGGCGAGGATACGTTCTCGTGCGTCTTGCCGCAATATTCGTGTTCGGGGGAAGCACCCGGGTGTTTGAGAATGAACCTCCACTGACTCAGGTAGTTCTGCATGAATTTCGAGTGCGACTTTCCTGATTATGTCTAGGACCTGTTGAATGCAAATCCACCGTTCTGGGCTATGCTCAATAGGTCGTTGCATGCCTATGGTATACACCAACTCGAACTTGACGCTGAAATTCTCGTCGCTCTCGTCCATAATGTCGCGCGAATGAATGCTTAGGAAATTCTGTGTCTCCAATAAGGCACTGCTTATGCTCTTTTTCTCGGCTAGAGCACATTCAATGCCCATAAGCTTAAAAGATAGAATGTGCTCAGGCTGAACGAGCAAGATACCACCAGTCTTCATGCATTCGTTGAGGATATGGTGAATTGAAGCAGCTTCCGACTCTGTTATTTTCACAGCGCGAGAGAAAGGCATTTGATAAACCCGTCTGTTCAACAAACCACCCAGCTTGGAGACCAGCATCTGGTACAATTGCTTTGATTGTGGCTTGGCCACAATCACCCTCACTAGCTGTGAACCATCAGCAAGAGCAGCAGCTACAATCGGCACAATAACAGATGATTTTCCCTCGCCCATATTCAACTGCATTACGGCGTTTTTGTTATCGGGCGGGTTTCTCATATTGGCGGCGATCTGCTCTTGCTGAGGGCGGATCATGATACCACTTTCAACTTCTAGTAGCAGAGACTCAGGATAGGAATGCGGAATCCAATTAGTGTGTCCGACGTTAGATAACTCGCTGATTAGAGCTGAGGGGTTATCAACTGCGCCTAGCGTTCGTTCCGCCCGCTGGAGTTCGGTGAAGGCGATGCCATAGCGGACTATACAATCTTTCCAGTCATCCGAAAGGCTCTGCCACCCTCTTTGTGCCAGGTGCTGTAGAAAAAAGACGGGTGATAATCTGGGCCAGTGCTGTGATATGTAAGTTCTCCCTTTGGCTTTTTGACCATGAATGACGGCTTCAAACATAATATCATAAAGCTTGTCAACTTTGTCTTTGCAGCTCTTCCAATAACCGTCAAGAATCTTGGTGAGATCTCCCGTATCACGCTCCAAATCATAAGCCTTTGACCAATCCTTCAATGATGCAAGGCTAGCGTTCAATTTTGAGATGTACTCGGCTTCGTATGGAGACCTAGTCGTCATGTGGAGCCTTGTCAACAACGTTGTGAGGTGGCAAGTTTTCTCGATATTGCTCGGTGTTTTGGATAAGATGCGGTCTAGTGAGTCCATGGGAAAGTCTTTTTCCACAGGGGCTGAACAAGCAAGGATATCATTGTACCTGATGAACCCTGGCTGTCTCTGAATACTTGAGCTCATCAAAATTGGTAATATGCAAGAAGGCGTTTTCATTGGTGCGATACTCCGAGGAATCTTATCACTGATTTGACCCAGGTATTCTCGAAGGCAGTGGTTGTCATACCGAGGCTTGAAGAATTCTCTTGCCTTATGCATAGCAAGATCTATGTCGATATAAGCGTCCCAGTCATTGTAGCCATTGTCGTCCCATGGTCTGCTTGGATACTCACACGGCCACTGGACCGATAAAGCTGTAGTAAAACTACGAACAGCTCGAGACCGATTGCTGCTGAATTGCTGTGACCGACGTTGATTGAAAGAATAGTCAGGTTCTCGCCTATATTGACTGAGGCTCTCTTCTGGGGATCCTCTGAAAGGTTTCCTGGCATCATTTATCAAATCGATCAGCTCGTCTGTATCGACTTCGTAACCATGTCTCAAGTTGAAAGAGTTAGCTGCAGGTACTGAAATTACCGCCATTTCTCGAACAGTGTAGAATGATGTCAGTGTTTGAGTGATGTCCGTGTCGATATCGTCGGCATACGCCAATGTGGTTAGCCAGATCATGAAATCATACTTGTTCACACTATGCGAAGTGAGTGCTCTATGAAGTAGAATCCAGTTTGGAACGATTAATTTCTTCGGGTCCAGAAGTAATGAAGCATCGTACTGAAAACGAGGCGGAGACGTTGGGTTATGAGGGTTAGATATATCTGGAATAGGACTATCGCGTAAATACGCCCAGAGATGCCCCTTTAGGTCCGTCGAAACAGGGCAATGGAGGCCAGGTCGCTCATTAAACACTGTATTTAAGAGTGCAAAGGCATTAGACCCTTGAGCTGATACTTGTCCTTGGTCCCTAGGGGAATATGTGACATCATGTTCAATGCTGTAGTCTTCTGCTCCAAATCCCGAGACGCGAAACGTGGACGTGCGGATGTTATCGCGATGCAAAAGATGATCATCTACCTCCTGAAGTTCCGGTAGTTCAATGTCTGAATCGCTGTAGAAGAACTCTAAGCTTCTTGCCTGGTCGAAAATCGAGCACACAATACTACGGAATGCACCGTGCTGGGCTAGAAACCCAAGTTGCGACGACCAGCCAACAGTCTGCATCACGCGTTCGTTTTTCGGATAGAAAACCCTCTCAGGGCTTAGATGAGCGATTTGGGAAAGCGTAACAACATTTTCTTGGCAAAGTCCGTTGAAAGATCGGACAGAAGCCGATCTCAAAATCGTCAATGCCGCTTCTGTCCCAGTAAGACGAGTCAAAGGATCGGACAAGCAAAATGAAGTCAGCGCGTGAAGGTAGGCCACACGGAGTTTGCTCTGCAAACTACCATTGTCCACAAGCCTACCAAGCAAGGTGTCCACCTCGTAGGCGTGTGTCCTTGTGGAAGTGGATTTGTCGATGGTGACACAGACATGGCCATTTAGTTTGTTATGGAATATTTCCCCGTTTGGTATGATCACCTTGCTGCGAAGATCATGACGATCGCTTTTCAACTTGAGAAAGGTCCGAAGCCCGATCAGTGTTCCAAAAGACTGGTTTTTATCGATCGATAATCCCCGAAACTGTCGAGACTTTATTGATGTATCTCCTCTTTTCAGATAGAATCCAAGCTGGATCCTCGGGAGTTCTATGTCCACGAAAGAGGTAGAATTGTCGAGAATGATATGCACCCAATATGGGTCCTCGAGGGGGGAGAGAATTCTGGAGATCGTCTGAGCAGTCGTACTTGCTATGTCAATTAGAGATGTATTTCCTTTCATTAACTGCCAAGTTCCTTGTGCGAAGGTCAATCGCCAATTTTGGCTTGTATGGGTCCACGGATCTCCCTTTGGGCGGAATTCTAAATAACCTTCATTGATGTTGTACCAATGAACAAAATCATCAACGTAAGACACCGGGAACTGATTCTGCAGTATGTAGCAAGGAATTAGCTCAAACATTTGGCCTTGTGTTGAAGCTTGGATGACGAGATAAGTTTCTTGATTCGTACTGTGATGGTGTAGTCCGAATTGGAGCTGATGACCAGCGAACTCTTTCTTTCCGGAAAACGACATTCCTGGAACGGAGGTCGGCATGACTTCAAGCGCCGATAAACCAAAGAGGGTCGAGTACACAGGATCTTTGTAGTAGTCTTGAGGAAGTCTGCCGAGGGGAACACCGTTCACAAGAAGCTCGCCTGTCAGGACACTGAAATGCACCTCGAGTACATGGCCATCGCCGCCCGACTTTGTATGATTGGTAAGCCAATGGTGATATGGTTTTTCTAAAGCTCGCCACTCGCCTTGCGCATGGTAGTTCGACCATGACTTTCCAATGGCTTGATCAAGGGCCCTGCTGTTTTTTCTAACAATCTCTTCTACGAGAAGTGGAAAACTTCGATACGAGAGCCTTTCCCAACGATGGTGTAGGATTGAAGTCAGGCAAGTAGGCTTTTTAGGAATACTGCGGATGCCTTCCTGAATGACAATACTGCATCTCATCATGGTAGAAGCCTGATCTGGTGCCTCAAGGATACTCTGCAGATGATCATCGTGGACATTAAAGGTGTCAGCGCAAATGAGAGCGATGTTGACAGCCTTCAAACGTAGGTCAGCTCTGACTTTGTCATCCGTGGTTTTTTGTTCTTTCTCTTTGACGGCTTCAACCCAGCTGATACCGACGTCACGAGCGGTGACTAGAAGTTCTAAAGCCTGCTGTCTGATAGTCTCACTCGATGATAGAGAAAGAAGGCGGTTTGCCAACGATATAAAGATGCTGAGCGCATGGGATGATTGCCAATTTGCTTTGATTTTCTCCAAAGCCTCGGAAAGGTTTTCGAGCAAGGCAGAACAGAATCCTCCATCGTCTAGGATGATGTGGCTATCTCTGAGCACCTTGTTGGAATTGTTTGGTCCCGCTTGTAAGATGCATTGAAGAACCACAAGGCAAGTTTCTTCCTTCCTGAAGTCGATCCTGGGGGACGCAAGCTCGCACAAAATATTTTGCCACTGAACTCGATAACCCAGGGGAACCGAAGCCAAAGCTTTGTATTCATCCAATGTAAGGTTGTCGGGGCAATCCGACTGGGACGATATCACTGTGTTTGGCGAAAGTCCGCTAGGATTTGAAGCTGTGCGGGCGATAAATTGTTGTAATGATGACGATCGGGTTGGCAATTGGTAGGTACACCAGCCAAAGAACTTTGGCGACATCTTGAAATCTTTCACGAAACACTTCTCTCTCTCGTTGTAATACCGATAGTGAAGAGCGTTCTGGGGGCAGACGTCATCTACAGTCACTGTGCTGACTAGTTTCTTCTTCCGATGAGTCCCCATACGAGGCTTATCCTTTGATAATAGGACGGTCCGCTGGTCCAAATGGTATTGATTGAAATAGCCACATAGACCCACATAGTCTTTCGGTGTACAGCGTGCGGGTATATTCTCCGATGGAGACGCCATCCCAATAACATCAAAGAGAACGTAGAGGGTGGAATCGCGCCAATGACCAAAAAACTGGGGTACTCGTAACTCAAACACTGTTGATTTGGCTTCGGTATCCCGTTTTGGTAATGGCCATTCATAGATTTCTATCTTCAGTGACTTGGCCTGGGCCATATACGAACACTTCCGACAGCTGGGGTCGTGTCGACTTTCGACCATGCCAGTACGGTGATTGATGAAATATTTCGATAGGCATTCGCTTTCGTCGTGCTTGCTCATGAGATTATTGTATTCGTTCTGTTTCCGTTCAAGTTCCTCACACTTCTCTCGTTTCCGGTTACTTGCCCGTCCCTCGATATCTTTCTTTAAGATTTTGTGCTCTTGAGACTGGTCAAAATATCGTACTGGAAAACTGTCTGTCGCGTCGGAGATGGTGAAAATAGATGACATAGGAAGAGAGGCACAATTTGACCTCTCGTTAATGTAATTCTCTACACAGGCCAGCCTTTCCATATGTCCCTTGAAAGGCAGGACCAGACTCTGAAGAATGTCTTGAGGAACAGCCGGTTTATACTCCTCCAAAATACTGCAAACTTCGATGGCAGATTTGTCACTTGCGACCCAAAGTTCCAGGATAGTCAGGAACATGACGGACATTGCTTCAGGATTTCCTTTGTAAATGACAACTGCCTTCCGGTGGTAACTTTCGATCAAGTTTCGTAAGTCGCCACACGTACTAGTTTGACTTCGATATATGTTCAACCATTCATCTAGCCATGAGGCAACCCAGGTCTCGAAAGCCAGCAATGTGTTTGTATTCGGTGCTCCGTCCAAGTCATTGATGAATACCTGTGGTGGTGAAAAGCCATACGTGGGTAAGGGACATGATTTCTGAAATCCTGGCGAGTTGGTATTCCGAGTTCTTTTCCGAATATGGGCGACGTAACCATCCAACATAGAGAGACTGATACGAGTGTCCTGCTGAGGGTCCAGGTGTGTTAGTCGATCCAGTTCACAGATATGAGTATTCCCGTTTTGGACCTCACGCCATCTCTCACTAAGAACATCGTTGGTCTTCTTGAGTGCCTCGTCGGCGAACTGTAAGGCAATGGTACCATTACCACTGGCCAGTTTCAGGTACCGTCGTGACAACTTGGCGCTTGTGGCTGACAGCATGTCTGGAGTCAGTGGATACTCCAGTGGATACTCCAGTGGATACTCGTGCGATTGCATCGTTATGTTTGCAACGAGAAACAGCATGAACTGCTTATAGATATCTTCTGAAGCATGGGCCATACTTGCTGCTCGTGTAAAATGCAGTTGCAAAGCGACACGAATGAGCAGCCACATGGGTGACCGGTGCCATGGCAGTAGACTATCCTTCCAAAGGACTTCCTCGCGTGTATTCTTCTGAACCCCTAGTACCTCAATAGGTGTGCCAACAGACTTCAAGATTGCCGCAAATAGCTCAGTTAAGATCTTCGGGTGTGCTGTATCGCGGTCTTCGTCTTCCAACTTTCCATCTTTCTTCACCTTTGGTCTGGTTCCAGGGGCTATTTGATGACTCATCTTAGCCAGTGTTCGTGCCGCCATGGTTTGAAAGCCGGGTGCTTGGAATGCACTCAGGGGGATGGACACAGCAGAGCCTGGGAAACAGCGATGGAGTCTGCCTTTGGTCGTCATGACATTGAAGTTAAGAGGTGCAAGCTCGAACATCTCAAAATGAATGAAACCATCCACTCTGCTGAGAATAATGCCGGCATTCTGTGCGCGGATATGTAACGGTATCGAGCCAACTATAGCGAATAAGTAATTACACTTACTGGGTTGGAAGGTGCACAGAGTACTAACCGTGCTGATCATGTTGACCAAGAGTTTTGAGGGCCTTGCAAAGTTCCTTTTCGTTGATGCTAAAAACCCCTCTCGAGGTATCCTGAGTATCTCGCAAATTCGTCATCATGGCAATTGCCAAATCAGTAATTTCAACTTCCTCGCTACCGACATACTTCTTGAAGTCGCACAGACAATCGAGGACGGTATCTAGCAGGACAGCTTCGTGCTCTGCGTCATAGTCATCTTCCTGCGGCAGCTGTGGAGGTAGGATGACGTGGTTTAGCATGTACTGAAAGGATGCTAGAGGTGGCTTGTCTCTAGCCCGATTCGAAGCTATCGAATTCATACTGCGCATGGTTGGATAGGGTAAGTGACGATATGGTAGGGAAGCTGTAAGTAAAGCAAGTAGGTTGAAGTAGTCTTCGTAAGGAAGAAGCGAGATGAATAGAGAGGGCAGGATTTTGAAAGGAAGTAAGGTTGTAAAGTTACTACCCAACCTCACTTATCTTGAGAAAAGAAAATACAAATGTATACTTCGTCGAGTTGAGGAATTGAGTGGGTGAAGGTACAGCAGTACTTAAGTACAAACGGGATTGTGTTCCATGATTGGCTGGCCGAAAGAAAATATGTGTTGGTCCAAATAATCAAATTTCACCTGCAGCAAGCCATTTTGTGTCACTTAACAATATGTATTCAAACGTGGATCCCGTAGGAGTCGTCCATTTACATGTATTTGTACTCGACCCAACAGCCCAATAGCACATATCAGGGGCGACTATCTACATGTAGGTACCTAGGTACTTTGTGAAAAGAAACTGATCGAATCTCTTAGCCACATCACCTCGGCCTCGGTGTTAAGGATGTCACCAATATAACTAACAAACACTAACATTGAACTCTCAACTCACAAAGCGTACGCTAATACACTAAAACCAAGCCCACGACGGCCTCGGATTCAACAAAATTTTCGATCCCGCACGGACTAAGTCTAGTTAGATTAGATGTAGGGGCTTGGCATACGTGTACACTTTCGTGGGTTGCGTGACGCTGCTGGGTCTAGTTCTAGACTCAATATTTTCATCTGTTATTTTACTAGCTGAAGAAATAATTTATAGCATGTTATTCGTGGTAAAAGATAGGGTGTTTGAGCTTTTATGTGTATATCACTTGTTTGTGCTGTCTATATGAGGGGCTGGGGAAGGTTCTGTTCATAGAAAACTTGCTACCTGTCACAATGCAAGCACGAGCGCACTAAGGAATGAACTGCGTTGTGGCACGAGGAGCCCTGTCTACGAGCTAGTGGCCACGAGCAGGTCCCGGGCTCACATATCTGAGCGTACTTTGCTTTGGCTACCAAGCCCCTATCAGCTCTGTTAGACCCCTAATCCCTAATTATTGGCTTCTGCCACTAGACTCCTGACACTACCTCTTACCCTTCTAATCAGAGTACTTCCGTTCTAACCTTTACAAGCATGTATGTGCATTGATTATGGAACGATGCCTACTCTGCACGTGTTATACCCCTATAAATCATATGTAGTTTAGTTTCTTGTTAGACTGCTTTTATGGAGGACCCTAGCGTAATGGGGAACTTTATAGTCTGCTCGATAGGAGAGAAAGCCTGAGGAGTGACCCTGACAGCTTTAGGATGTTTCCGTGCAATGGTACTATTCTTGTTCCATGTATTCTCCGCTATTACTTTGAAGGTATTATAATATGTCCTAATGGATAACAATCGGCGTAGGCGTGGTTCCAAGCAGATTACACCTTGCAATACTTTCCCCGTAGTTTAGGTACATAAGATGACTATTTCCAGACCTGGTCGTCTGTCCAGGTCACAAAATTTAGCGTTAAGCTGAGCTCTAATTATCATTCTTAATAATTCCTTAAACTCCCCAGTGCTGCTCACGAATTACCGCTCTATATAAGGGCCCAGACGAATACTTGTTGGTTGGACTCATTAGGGAGCCTTTGAGTCTGCATCGTATATGTTACCTTATCGAATAGGATATTACAAGACCGTGACAGCAGTTTCTATTTTGCTTATTAATATTACCTGAGCACTTGATCAGGGAATGATACTGTATCATAACACCAATAGGTCTATGATAAACTAGGGTCCTTTTCCTATTTTCCTCCTTCAATCTTCGATCCTATATTACGTCCAAATTCGGGTTTCTTGTAGTATTCTACAACGGGAAACGGCGGAATAGCTTGGATATTGGGACATTACATGTTGTAATAAATCACTTGCTGTGGATACGCCACTGTACCGTACCTGCCTCCTTTGCAACCGGTCACCCCAGGTAACGCAGACAAGCCAATCAACTCCCACCGACCAAAACGTAGGGCATATGTATCTTGAAAACATTCTGATTCTTGACCGAGTACCCCTCATAGTACAGCGGTGGAAAGGTCAGTAAAATCCATTACCATCCCCTATCCATGGTCGGATTTTCGTAGGCTGCAGGGTTCGAGTCTAGCACCGCGTTCACCCTGCAGCTGAGCTTTTGCATTTTTTTTATCTTTCTATATTGTTACATTAATCATTGTGCTTCCATTTCTTTTCATTACCTACCTACCTAGGTACATAGGTATTCTTTTTTAGTTATTTCTTCTCATGTATCCCGTTTGACAGGAAACATTCCCAGCCCAAGTGACCTTTCAGCACTACAATATCAAGGATGGCTTTTCAAAGCGTTTCATCTCCTTCGCCCTCCTAATTATCAGGCCCCTCGCGTTGTGGCCATGCCTGAATTTGCAAGAACTACCTACGTACACACAGTTACAATATACTCTATGATTATTGAGCAAATGGCAAACTTAACAATAGGCAGCAAGTTATACTCGTACCTATGTCAAGTGATACAGTCCGCACAATTAGCCGTTGGTTTGGCTATCATATATGGCCGTATGAATTTCAGTAATGAAATAAACTTGTTTATGAAATGTAATGAAATGAAATAACGTCAATGATGCATCAAAAAGAGTAGAAAGTTGAGAGGGCTACAAAACAGGTTAGTTTCTCCGAAATAGGAAATTTTTGTACCCTGCTATCTGAAGCGTTTTGATTGGTTGGAAAGGAATTTAAAGAGTATGATTCGTGGGAGGTGCATGAAGGTGCATGCCAAGTTCGCACTAATGAAAGGATGCACCCAATCGAAAATTTACATTCCTTATCAGAATTGGGGCAGGAACATAGAAAAATGATGATTAGCCTGGGCTTACCCGGCCGGAGCAAAAGGTCCAGTATGAGTAGTAGGGCTGGAGTGGCTGGAGTGGCTGGAACCAGCCAGTATGGCTGAAATATCTGAAGTAGTTGGAACCAGCCAGTATGGCTGGAATACCTGGAGTAGCTGGAACTAGCCAGTATGGCTGGAATAGCTGGAATAGTTGGAAAAGCTGGAATAACTGGAATCAGCCAGTATGGCTGGAATACCTAGAGTAGCTGGAATAGCTGGAATAGCTGGAATAGCTGGAATAGCTGGAATAGCTGGAATAGCTGGAATAGCTGGAATCAGCCAGTATGGCTGGAATACCTGGAGTAGCTGGAACCAGCCAGTATGGTTGGAATATCTGGAATAGCTGGAACCAGCCAGTATGGCTGGAATAGCTGGAATAGTTGGAAAAGCTGGAATCAGTCAGTATGGATGGAATATCTGAAGTAGTTGGAACCAGCCAATATGGCTGGAGGAGTTAAAAAAGCTGGAATTAATTAATATGGTTAAAGTATTAAAATTCATACGGCCCCTTACTGGCAACCTACACCGATAGGTGTAGCGTAGCCGTGGTATTAAACTAATACTAATAATATATAATAAAATATATAAAAAAAATAAAAGTTTATAATTTATAATATATTATAATAAATATTATAATATTTTAAATATTATATATTATTATAAAAAAATTAAATTATAAAAATTTAAATTAAAATTTATTAAATAATTTAATTAATTAAAAATTAAAATTAAATTTATAATTATATAATAATTAAAAAAAAAATATTTTATATTAATATTATAATTTTAAATAATATAAATATTATTATTAATATATAAAAATTATATTTTTAAATTAATTAAAATTATATATATTTTAATTAATAATTTATAAATTTATATAATAATTAAAAATAATTTTTTTTTATTAAATACGTCCTTTTATTAACTTAACCTTAACATGGACCTTATAACCCTTTTAACTTTTTATTCTTTTTAATACATTAATGTACATACGGCGATAATAAACTTTCTTTATTACCAAACAATGTATACACGAACTTTTTAATAATTTTTACATTTCCCATCCTCATTTGAACCGTCTCGTTCGTTGCCATGGAGTTGGCGCAAACCCTGGTGCGCTCGGTCGCACGAGCTTTCTTCACTGCTCAAGAGGACAGACGCATGATTCTGATCGTGGACGCGATTGTACTCCACTCTACCTTACGCGACGACGACCTGTCTTATCTGATGAACCTCAACACAAAGGATCTGAACAGGATCTGTGGCAAACTCGAGGAAGAACGGTTATTGCGAACGTAGGTGTCCTCGGCATTACTTGTAGTTGGGGGTATAGCTAATGATTATTGCAATTGGTATAGGCATCATCGACAAGAGATCAGAGAAGGCAAGGAAAGGGCAAACTCGCGCAAATACTATTACATCGATTATCGCCAGGCCATCGACGCTATCAAATGGAGAACCTACAAACTCGATAAGGCGGTCCAAGGCGACGCCGTCGTTCCGACCGAGAAGAAGGAATACTTTTGTAACCGTTGCAACGCCGAATGGACCCAGCTAGATGTGCTCGATTACGTCGACACCGAACGAGGCTTCATGTGCCACCGCTGCGCCAACATACTCACCTTCGACCCCAACCGCCAAGCTGGCGGCCACGAGTTATCTACGCGCCTGAACAACCAGCTCAAATTCATCACCGACGTCCTTCCCAAGCTCGACACCGCCGCCATCCCCGAGAGTAACTTCGAGGCTGCCTACGCCGCTGCCATCCCCGTCGTCCGTGACGCAGCGAACCAGGTCGCCGCTTCGGTCGCCGTCGAAACTGCGAAGCCCACCGCTGTGAAGGGCATGGCCAACACGGGCCCCCAGAGCATTGCTATCAGCATTACCGACACCGACGGCCCTACCGAGGCCGAGCAGGAGGCCGAACGCCAGCGAAAGGAGCAGGTCGCTCAGATGAACGCCCTGCCGTCGTGGCATACTACCAGTACCGTCACCGGTCTATCTTACTCGGGAAACACCAACCCTACTGCCGTCCTTAGGACCGACGAAGGTGACGCCAAGAAACCCGACGAATTGGATATGGACGACGAATACGATCGTCAGGTTGCCGAGGCGCTCGCATTGGTCGGACAGCAAAACCTAACGAGGGCGCAAGAAGAAGAAGAAGAGGACGAGGACGAGGACGACGAAGACGACGAAGGGGAGGAATTCGAGGACGTCTCTGCCAATGTGAGCTCCGTGGGCGAGAAGCGACCTACGTCGAGTGGTCCTACTAGCGCTGCCGACACACCGGCCTCGGACAGACCGTCCAAGAAGGTTAAGGTCGAAGAACCTGCCAACGACGGCGACAGCGAGGACGATGACGATGTACAATTTGAAGATGTGTAAGCCGGACCGACACAAGTGGTCGCCGTCTAGGAATACGGCAAAGGGACACGGAAAAAGGGAGTTACCGGGGAAAAAGGAGTTACGGAAAAGGGAGTTTCGGAAAAGAAAAGAAAAAGGGGTCACGGCATGTTTACGTTTATGCTTCCTCGCGAATCTCGATACCCTAGATTAAGGAGGCCCGGCATGTTTCTCTCTTCAAGGCAAACGTAGGACGGCGTCCATTAAATGATGAAATACCAACACAGTGTGCACTGGTATTTCCTGACAGGCAATTCGTGAAAGGATCCCGCAAGCAGTCGTTGCGCGAGTGATATCTACACAGCTCCGAAGTAAAGTTATGGTACAAAAGTTCAAGCCAAGCTACTCTCCAAGCAAATCCTTCCAAGCCTCAAGGCATCTCACATAGGTAAGCCCGGAGGGGGTTCTGTACCTAGGTAGGTAGGTATCTAGCCACGACTCTCGAGTAATTCGTCATAACCACTCGTTTACCTGTTCGTGAAGCCATCCCTCGTAACATGCCGCACACCCGCCGTAATAACACCTGATTTTTTTCCCCCACGTACAAACTGGACATTATATGTATTTGCGTAGCTGCCGTCGTTAGTTAGCTCGACGTTTTGGTAAAGCGCGGAGAGAACCGAAAGGGTATGAAAAGGCAGTATCGGCAAAATCTAATAGGAGGGTATAAGGGGATAAGGGGATAAGGGGGTAGGGGGGTAGGGGGCTGTTAAAACTCACGTCGAGGGTAAGCGTGCGCGAGCTGTTGACCTCCTGGTCCCTGTACACGCCAACCAAGCTTTCGCTGTCCTGGAAAAGGCCCGTCTTCAGGCTTATGACAATAAACTGCATACCGGGGCCGGCGTGCTCGCGGATGTAGTTCTTGATCTTGTCCACGTTTGCGTTATCGAGGGCCGCGTCGACCTCGTCGAGCACGAAGAAGGGCGACGGCTGATAACTGTGAATCGCGAAAAGCAGGGCGAGGGCGGCCATGGTCTTCTCGCCACCGGACAGGTGCTCCATGTCGCGGAAGCGCTTGAGCGGCGGCATGGCGTGGTACTTGATGCCCGACAGGTACGGCCTGTCGGTATCCTCCTCGATGTCTAGGTAGGCCTGGCCGCCGAGGGGGTACTGGTCCGACCGCGTTAGGTCCTTGTAGACGTGCGTAATCTGCTCCTGGATGTGCGAGAAGGCCTTGCTGAAGCGCTCGTACCGATTCTTTCTGATCTCGTCAAAAGCGTCCTTGGCGGCCTTGAAAGCCGCTTTGGAGTCGTCGTAATCCTTCTCGGTCGCGTTGAGACGTGCCTCGACCACCTCCAAGCGTTCCATAGCTCGCATGTTGGGGTTCAGCTTCTCTAGCTCTGCCGTAAGGGACGAGATCTTGTCTTGCAGCTTCTCTTCGATACTATCGTCCTCGGGCTTTGCTTACATGTTAGCTTCTATCTAGGTATACTCTGGCTGGCTGGCTGGCTGGCTAGCTAGCAACTTACGTTTTTGAACTCATCCTCTAACTGGTCAAAGTCGACCTCGATGCCGTAGTCGTCCATGGCATTTTCCATCATGCCGGCATCGTCGCCGTCGTCTACATCCATAGCGTCTGGGTCTTGATGCAAGAGGTTGTCTTCGTTTGGAAGGTTGTCGAGGGATCCCTCGACGAGGGGAATGTTGATCTGCTCCAGCCTGCACCGTCTCAATAGCGCAAACTTGCCGGCGCTGTTCCTCTGGACTTCGGTCTCTAGCGCACTGATTGCTTTTTGCCTGCTTTCGATATCTTTACTTCTCTTTTGCACCTCTGCTTTGGCGGCGTTGACTTTCTCGGTGCGCTTGCTAAGCTCGGATTTATACCCGTCCAGCTGCTGCTGCAGAGCTGCCAGACTGTCCTGATAGTTGCCTAACGCTTCTTCGATCTCTTCCTTCTCGGCCTGGTATGATTCGATATCTTTGGACAGCCGCTCGAGGCGCTCTTCGAGATTGCGGAGTCTGCTCTCGGTCTCGTTGTGCCTAGAAGTCTCCCAGCTCTTGTTGCTCTCTAGCCTGGACCTTTGCAGGTCGAACTGTGTCCGCTTCTCGTGCGCCTCCTGCTCTAGGCTGCCTTGCTGGGCTTCGTACGCTCGAATATCCGAGTACCCGAGTCGTTGGCAAAAGTCGGCGAAGATCTTGTCTTCTACCTCGGCAATGGCAACCTTGAACTTTTCGACCGCTGCTCGAGTCTTCTGCAGCTTGCTGTCTTCCTGCTTGAACTTGGGCTGCCACTCCTTAAGTTGGCGCTTCACGTGCTCGAGCTCCTTTCTCTTGCTTTCGAGATTTTGCTTGAAAGCAGCCAGCTCGCCGTTGGCGAATGCCAGACGCTGCTCGAGCCCTGCGAGTACGTTGGACAAGATTTCTTCGGCCGTGCCACGACGGTCAGGCCTGGGTAACTTGTCAATCTCGTCCCGGAACTTGTCCGCCATCTTTTGTAGATTCCGAACGTCGTGCTCCTCGAAGCGTCGCTTGGTTTTGGATTCCGGGCCTCGGCCGCCCGTCATCAGACCTGCCTTGTGGATGACGAAACCTTCTAGGGTCACGGCCTTGACTTGTATCCTGCGGCCGTAGCAGACGTGCTTCGCGATGTCCAGGCTATCGCACACGATGGAGCCACCGCAAGCGTAAGACATGGCTCGCTCGAGAGAGGTATCGAAGTCGATGGCGTCGATGGTCAACCGCGCACCGGAAATGCCCTTAACAGCCGTGTTGACGGCGTTGACCTTGATGTTGTCCAAGGGGATGAAGGTCATGGGCGGAAAGCGCTGGTCCTTGAGATACTGCACGCACTCGACACCCGTCTTTTCGCTGTCGACGACGACCGAGTCGAAGTCGCGGCCGAGGGCGGTGATGACGGCTTCGTCGAACTTCTTCTGCTTCGGCTTGCATAGCTCACCCACCCTGCCTTTGACGCCCGGGTAGATTCGCTTCAGAGAGGTCACCATCTCCCTCATCCGCGTCTCCCTGTCGTTTTGGCGCCTTCCGTCGTCGGCATCCAACAACTTTCGCAACACCTCTTGAAGCTTCTCCTCCAATTCCGTCCGTGCCTGGTTGAGCCGAAGCCTTTCCGACTGAACTTGGTTGAATTCCTTCTTCTTGGCGTCCATCTCGCCGGAGAGCTGCTTGACGGTAGCTTCGGTCGTGGTTTTTCGCTCTTGGATTACTGCTACCTCGGTCTCTAGCTTTTCCACCGCAGCCTGATAACCGTCCACCTTGCCCTTCAGGCTGTTGACGGTAACCTCGTCCGTCTTTAGTTGACGGTTGAGGTTCTCCAACTTGGTTTGATTCTCCGAAGACTTGTTTAGAGCCTGCGCGTGAAGAGAGTTGTATTCTTTCCGGTCGGCATCGCTCAGTTCTTTGCCTTGCTTCTTCATCGTCTCTCTCCATTGGTCCTCGAACTGCTTCTGAGCCTTTTGCACGGTGGCCAGGTCTTTCTCGATCTTGGCAATTAGCTTGCGCTGTTCGTCGCCTTCTTTCCTGACACCGTCGATCCTCTTCCGAATCGTGTCGGCCTGGCTGCTGGTCTGTTGCACTTTTTCCTCGATCGGGACGAGGCCGTTCTCCTTTTCCTCGATTTCCCTTTCTTGCCTTTTAATCTGGCGTTCTACTTTATGGACCTCCTTCGCGGCCTCGGCCTGTTGGACGCGGGCAGCCTCGAGCTTCTTCTCGAAGGATTCGACGTTGCGACGGAATTCCTTGAGGTTTTCCTGGTGGTCCTGAATCTTGGCGCTGGAATCGTCCATAACCTGCTGAAAATGGTACAGCTTCCAGAGGATGTGGGTGACGATGGCAGCATCGCGCTCTTCGGTCTTGTGCTGGAAGTTCTCGGCTTCGCGCTTCTGCTCCTGATACTGCTTGATCTCGGAATTGATACCGCGGCGCCTCTGGAGCTGAAAGTTGGAATTCTCGGCAGCCTGGTCGGCCTCGCTCTGAAGTTTCTCGTACGCGGCCTTGAATTCCAGACTGCCCGAGATTTGTTCGATCAGTCGCGTTAGGTCCTGGGGAGACTGAGCAGCGATAGCCTCGACATCGCCCTGGAAAACGAGGAAGTTTCGGGCTTTCATGAGGATGTTCTCGGCTTCGAGGGCGTTGTTATAATCCTGGGCGGCGACGACGTGGTCGTTTATGCGGTATTCGCTCGAACCTTGGCTCGTGATGGAGCGCTTCCACCGCTGCTCGTCCCCAGCATCATCCTCGTATACAGCCATGACCCAAGCGGTCTTGGGGTCGCTGCGATTCGGCTTATCGTTGTCGTCGCCGTTAACGTGTCCGTTGGTATGGCCGTTCGTAGCGGGCTGCTCGGCCGAGCCGTCGTCGTTGATCTTGGACGTTTTGAGGACTCGCCCGCGGTAGACCAAGTCTTTGAGATGGGTAGAACGTAGATGCGACGACTTGATACCCAAGACGAAGGAAATGGCGTCCATAGAATTCGACTTGCCCGATCCATTGGGACCGATGATGGAGGTGAAGTAGGAATCACCGAACAGGAGGGTGTGGTGGCCCTTGTAGGACTTGAAGTCTTTGTGACGGTGTTAGCTCTTCGTCGCGTCGTCGCGTCGTCGCGTCGTCGCGCACGAATGGGAGGTTTCTTACTAAATAGCTCGAGGCGAATGAGTTTCCCCATCTTGGCCTCGATTACTTGGGTAGGTGGGTGGTAAGTAGGTATGTACGATGGAGACGCGACGCGATAAAATAATATGCGATATGCGATATGCGATATGCGTATGGAGTTTGGATATGAGATGCGCGAAAGACGAACCGGTGTCGCTAAGCGGCGTTGGGTTTTCTTATGACATTTCAATGAGGCATTGGTAAGAATGAGTGTGGTGGGCGAGTTTATTTTGGGTGGTCAAGGTGAAATGAACAGGAGAGAAAGGTGAAGGTGAAGTATAAGTTTAGGTACCTAAGCTATCACGATACCATCCATACATCTACCCAGGTACGCGACTTTCTTTACTACATAAGCTTCGGGGACGCGGGGGACCCCTAGGGGTTATCGTGGCTGCCTTGATTGTCCTTGTGGCTGGGCAGCCTGGGGTGGCTAGTGCCTACCTACCTATGTACCTATGTAGGTAATATGGACCTACATACATACATACCTACATGTACCTACCACGCGCCTAATGGCGTCATACCTTTGGAGATCTCCAACGTACCGTAGTAGCTTCAAGATTATGTAGCTGTGTAGGTAGGTTTGCCTAATTCCTGATTCTTCATTCCTTGTCGTCGTCTTATGCCCTCTTTTTCTTCTCGTTTTCTATTTTCTATCCATTACAAAAAAAAAAGAGTTCGGTAAAAGTTTCAAAACCGCCGGGGTTTACATACATACATGTATATTATACTATATGCCAAGTCGTGTTCGCGCAACATGTTCCGATTAGCTTTTGTCTAGAGTCACATTTCAAATACCTTAAAAAGTTGTAGCAAGAAGAGCCGCTTGTTTTTGGTCCAACCACGTCTCGCCCTCGGAACACGTCCTTCAGCGAGAGCCACTTACAGGGTCAACCCACCTACTCTTTTTATATGCTTTGGATCTTTTATTTTTACATTTTTACTTCAACACCTAGAACCTATGTAGAACCCCCACGGTTCTCGTCTTACTTACCTCGTCACAAGCCCTCTGGAGTCACGGCAAACCTGGCTCGTGTCCTACTACCGTCTGCTACCTAACAAGAGTCACCAAGAGTCACCTGTCTCGGAATCTGCTGCCACATCGGTATTTAATTGGACGGGTCCTAATATCGCACCCACTTGGACGCACAAGGTGAAGCCGCATTCTTTCTACATATGTAGGTAAAGCGATACTAGTATACTAGTATACTAGTAATAGTAAAGAGACTACCTCATCTCTTGCTCCTTGGTAAGTCTACCACTCCCGTTCCCCCGTTCCCCCTCTCTGCCTAGTAGCTCTCCCAACTCCCAACTTCGATTGCTCGTCCCTCCGATGGCTGACACTCTAGTGCTAAGGGGAGCCGAAGCTCTTCGTAGAGTGTCCTTTCGCAACGACATACAGCGGTTTCCAGTCCGTACGCTAGCCGAAATGGCCGATTCCGGCAGCCGCCCTATAACGGCGCTGTCTGCCAAATCGGAGGGTGTTCAGACGGACGACGACAATGCTCTAACCCCCGACGATACCACCACTAGTCCTCCGTCGTTGACCTCTTCGCCTCTTCAGCAAGCTGTAGTCGATCCCAAGCTAGAAAATGACGACTCCTCCTCCAAAAGCCCTCGGATGTCGAGGAATCCCTCCTTTTCGGGGAGCAGCTCCTATCACGAAGATTGGGACTCGTATCCTCCTCTAGACCGTTTGACCGTACTCGACCTGCTCGACAATTTCGCTCTTCCTCAGCAGCTAGAGAAGCTGCAGAAAGGAATTTCGGCCCAGACGGAAAAGGTTCGCAAGTCACGAGCCGCTCTCACGACCAAGGGCCAGGAGGCCAGGGAGCGCATGGTGGAAGAATGGCGCCGGCGCGTGCCCTCGGCTGATGAGCAGCTGGTGAGGTATAGAAAGCGCATGAAGCAGAGCGTCGAGAAGCTCGGCCGCCAATGGAACGACACCAAGGTGATCACGATGCGCGAGAAGATATCCTTCATCTGCGGCGTCATGAACATCTTCATCAGCGGTTATTTGATAGGCGCTTACCCAAACATGTTCCACGTCTGGTACACGGCTCAGCTCGTCTACTTTATGCCTATCCGTTGGTACACCTACCACCGCCGCGGCTACCATTATTTCTTGGCCGATCTCTGCTACTTTGTCAATCTCTTGCTCTTCCTCAGCCTCTGGGTCTTCCCCTCGTCTAAGAGATTGTTCGTCGCCTCCTACTGCCTAGCCTTCGGAAACAACGCCGTGGCAATCATCATGTGGCGTAACTCGCTCGTCTTCCACGACTTCGACAAGGTCACCTCTCTGTTCATTCATATAATGCCCTGTGCCACCTTGCATTGCATCACCCATCTCTTCTCACCCGACGAGCAGCGCAAACGCTTTCCCGCCCTCTGGACCGTCAATACCTCCCCGCCCGGTTCCCCCACCGCCTATGGGAACGTCATCTCCATGCTCGCCTGGTCTACCATCCCGTATGCCATCTGGCAACTCACCTACTACTTCTTCATCACCGTTCGCAGACGCGAGAAGATTGCCGCTGGCCGGCCAACCTCTTATACCTGGATGCGCCGTTCCTACTCTAAGACCTGGATCGGAAAGATCGTGCTCTCGCTACCGGCTGCCTTGCAGGAACCTGCCTTTATGCTAATACAGTACCTGTACGCCGTCTTGACCATGTTGCCCTGCCCCTTGTGGTTCTACAGTCGCTGGGCATCGGCTGTGTTCCTTATGATCGTGTTTGCGTGGAGCGTATACAACGGCTCGACCTATTACATTGATGTCTTCGGCAAGCGCTTCCAGAAGGAACTCGAGGCCATGAAGGCCGAGGTTGCCAAGTGGCAGAACAGCCCCGACGTGCTCGGGTCTCCGACCATGGTACCGACACCTGCACCCGAAGTCCTAGAAGGTGATAAGAACGGAGTCACCGACACCGAAGAGACGGCCGAAAAGGCCGTCCGAGTCGACGATCCAACTAGCGGTCGAAGGCTGAGCGTCGACGAAATCCCGTTATTGCATGATGAGAAACCTACGGGAAAAGACAGCGAAGCGTCTAATCAGAAAGATGTGGTAACCAGCGGGATCGATTCACTAATCGAACATGCGGCACGGGCAAGGAAAACTTAAGCTCTAAAACAACTTTGTGACGGGATTAATGATATTATCATCCCAACTCTGCTGTTCACTTTTCTTAGCAGGCACTTCGATTTTATCAAGAGGTTTAATCCAGACCCGGCACCGTAGCCTTATTGGTTCACGGGTACAATTGGCGATAGAGTCGGATTTCTCTCGTCGCCCAGAATTCGACTATGGGCCCACACCAGCTGTTACACGTCTAAGGGATGGGAGTGCAAGCGTTTTTGACGGGTCTACGACGACCAGTCTAGGCTTTGCTTATCGGTGCTTGTTGGTGCATGTTGATATTCTTTGGATTCGGAGTTCTGCTGGTTACGCATGCCGTAGTATTGTTATCCAAGATTGATTCCGGAAGACATCTCGATACCCCCCCTTTTTTGTCAATTATACCACTACTACAGCACACGGAGTTAGGACGCGGCGAAGATGGAGAGCAACGGATGAGTGGGAAGTAACGAGGGATAGCCGTGGACAGAAATCAAACCTAGTACTTAGGCGTGCTAAAAATCGTAGAAAACGCCTGGTGGTGTCTTTGCCTATAACTGATGTTGATAGCCTTACGATATTAGCACGCGAAATAGACCATTCTGAAAGATGACCTTATTATACTACTCAGGAAGTAGTCATGCGCTGGTTTTGGTGACATTTAATACTCTACTCGTCTTAAAAACATCGCTCTCGTAGAAATGCTTACAATGCCACCGCTGAATGATTTTTTTAAGAACATCGAATTTTCATTGAGCCAGAATAGGAGTCTTCGTGATGAGTCTACTACTTCACTGCCGCCCTCCTGCTAACTAGGTCCTTCCTGCTAACTAGGTAACGCCTTGCTGTGTCGTCCGTACCAGTATTCTCTGGTGCCAACCGCCAAGGCCACTCCTTGACGGCACTCTCGTTATGTGCAAAGCAAAGCAAGGCAAAGCAAATCAGACCACCAGCCAGTTCTGTAACCCCTCCGAGACCGTGATGGGCGAGCAGCCAAAAATAAAAATCCCTCCCCCCTCCCCCCAAACCTAACCACTAAGACCAGATCCATACATTTATGAAGTTAACGCCGGATGGATGCAGTTGTAAGTGTCGCCTTGGAAAATGTCGTAAAACTAGTAAAACTAACGCCCGAAAATGATGGCGGCAAAAGTCGGGGTGTGTGTCATTCATTATACACGTAGATCGAGTCGAGGTGGTGTGCTGCATCTCAAAAATAAGCTCTTGTGCTTCTATTCGTCATCGGATAACGCCCCAATCGCTTAGTCGTCCGCCGCCGCCGTCGCTGTCTTCTCTTTGACCTGGTCTTCGTCCGAATACGGTCCAGAATCGTAGGGTTTCATCACCGGCGCCCGTCACGATAGTTCTTCCGTCCGGACTCATAGCCAGGTATAGCACACGGTACGTATGACCGGTGAGGCTGACCACCTGCGTCATGGCAGGATACTTCCAGACGACGATTTGGTTCTGGCTGTAACCATGAGTCGAGACGATCTCGTTGGAGTTCTTGGACCACGAGATGTTGCACACCTGGCTGCCGGTGTCAACCTCGTTGATGACCGATCCGCGGACTGTGTCGTGGAATATGATTCTTCGATCTGCGGTTCCGCCGCCAGACGCCAAAAGACCACGTTGGTGAGGCGACCAGGCAATTGCCTTGACGGCCGCGGTATGGTCCGAGAACTTCCAGAGAGGTGTCTCGGAGAGTCTGTCCCAGACCATGAGCTTGTTGTCGTTACCTCCGCTCGCCAATTGGCCGTCTTCGCAATTCCACTTTAGACCACAGACCTCTTGCTTGTGGCCGACGAGCTTTCGCATCCACTGGTCCGGTGCCCTCACGTCGCGGTGGTATATCAGTCGATCCCGAGATCCCGAGGTAAGAATGTGGGTGTTCCAAGCCAGAGATCCCACACGCGCCGTGTGTCCTGTCATGGTTCTCAAGCGCCTCGTCTTCTCGGCGTCCCAGATCTGAACCAAGCCCTTTCCGGTACCAATGGCAATATGGGTGCCCTTCTGTATCCAAGACACGCTCGTCACGGTGTCATCCTCGAGCGTACAGAGCTTGTTCACCCGGCTCGTCTGCGCGTTCCACATGTAGACGCTCGAGCCCAGACCGACACCTAGGACGTTGGCACTACCCCAGTCCACTAGGTTCAGATAGAAGTCGTCGGCAAGTTCGGGGGCGTCTAGCACCTTATAGGGTACTTTGCTGACGGCCCGGGGCTGACGTCGGGGGCTCAATAGCATCCGCTGGCTTTCAAATCGTACGGGGGATAGACTGTAGACCTCGGATCGTATATCTAGGTTGGGACCGTGCCGACTCTGGGGAGTTCTGGACGGCGTTGGATGACCGGCGATGGCGTGATGTCGAGGTGACATATACGAGAAGAGATTCTTGTGTGGAGTTGAGGGGGTGAAGGTTGAAGGTAGAGCCGGAGAAGGATTGCTGGGTGGTGTGTGAGATCTTGTGCCATCGTGGGCATGCGCCGAGTGGGATGATCCGGGCATGTTTGCATCTGGCGATAACGTTTGTGGAGTGGCCTGTGGTATGGTATTCTCGAAGAGTTCGGCTCTCAGCACCGTCGAAAAGATTCGATTTGCCTCCTCAGCTAGGTCTAGTTAGTATTGAATCCGTCGGGTATAGGATGGATAAGGATGGCCTAACTCTTCTGAAAGTGAAGCTCACCGTGCGGTGTTCGCTTCTTCTGTCGCGAAGGGGTTGCCGGCGAGCCTTCCTCGTGTAAGAGGCTGAAGCTGGCTTGAAGGTCTTGGCCGGATCGAGAAGGTATGAACCTGGAAAGGATTAGTACAAGCGTCTTAATCAATACGATGACGGCAACTCACCTATCGCCGTTGATACGTTGTCGCTTCCTGCTCGGACTAGCACCTGGAGTGCTGTCCCTTCTGTCGGTAGAAAGTTCTCTCGAAAGAGCTCGCGACAAGTCTTCGGGATTAATTCCAGCAGCGATACTTCCTCTACGTCCACCATGGCGACCACTTCTCGAATTGCCACTTTCCACATTATTCATCACCTGCAGTCTTCCGCGATCTGAGGGTGGGGGAGGAGTGGCTATCCTCGAAGGTGTTCGGACGGCGGGGCTTGCTGAATCGTGCGCCTGTCGTTTCAACGGCGCCGGTGCCGGTGCCGCACGCGCGGATTCGGATTGGATGGTCATCTGGCTTGTTGCAAGGTGAAGCTCGAGGATTGATGATGTATTTGGGAAGGGGGGACAAGGCAATGCAGCAAAGCTCGCAGCAACGAGGAGAAGCGCGGTTCGATATTGACGTGGGTTAGAAGGGAGTAAGTAGGAGGGATGAGGAGAGAAAGATGAATTGTTTATTGTCGGAAACCAGACCAGACCAAAGAGAGCTTAGGTCAGGTTTAAAGGGACAACGCTCTCGGCGATGGTTTCCTAAGAGGCCCCTTGGGGTTGTTGTGGCAAGTCTCCTAGCGCATGCTTCTCCCTCTCGGTTGCGTTGCGTTGCGAGCTACAGAAAGGTCTAGAGGTCGAGTATCGAGTATTAAGAAATAAAAGACGTTCGAAGAGAGAGAAAAATATCTCTATTATTGGATTGGATTCGATTCGACTGTTCAAGACAAAAAATAATATATGGTATGGTATGATGAATTTGGTGAATCGTAGAGTATAATCGAGTTGAAATGGCGATAACGAGAATGAGGGAGGGTGGGTGGTTGATTTCCGTGGATTAGGATGGAGTTGGTATGGATTGGGGTCAGTGAGCCGTGCTGTGCTGAGGAAAAGGGAATATTTGCTTTGCTTTGCTTTGCTTTTGCTGCGCTTGACGTGCCTTTACCTTCAGGCTTGCTCAGGTCGCGCCTTATAATGCTTGGGGTGCCAGGGTGCTAACACCAATCCAAAAAAATTAGCACTCTCGTAGGTGGAATTTGTTAGTGCACGCATGCTAAACTTTTTTTTTTAATATTTTTCTTTCGAAAGCAACTTCCACCGGTACTCCACTACATAGTACAACGCTTGGGATGATATGATACATGTATGTAAGTAGCTACTGATCTTTACTCGCTGAATACGTGGTTTTCTAGGTACCCCATTACCAATGTCTAACTAAACAAAGCAGTCCAATTCATCGCACCTGACGTACGGAATCTTTGGATGATTCAACATTACAACTTTTTCAAATCATAAGAGAGTTGAAGTCAATTTCTCTTTTCTCTTTTTTTCTTTGCATCAATCATCAGCACACCTCTTCAAAATATTTCACCGCATGTTCCATGGGCACTATTATCCCATGTCGTGAATGCTGGATGAATTTCACCGGGTGGCTGGAAGCGCGTATTTGTAAACAGCTTCAATTTTAGGTAGTGTCTTTCCTCGTGTCTTTACGCTTTGCTATAAAATAGATCAATAACATGGAATTGTGGAGAGCGCTGGTTATTCAAAAACATCAAGTGACCGAAACGGGCACTTGGTTTGAAAAGGACAATAATAAAAGGCCTCGACAGGTCTCTCTAACCCTGTAAGTAATTCAACACGTTGAGAACTGTGGCCCGTCGTGCGGCCCAATTCGCGATATGGGTTCATGAGACGCGCTGTCCTCTCCTTTTTACCATAACAAGAAGCCAAAAAGCAAAGCAAAGCTTCCCCTCGTAGAAAGAGGGATCGTACGAATTAGGTAACGCGATCAACTTGTTTATTTTGCTAATAGCTTTCCCTAATAAGGGGAGAGGAAGGGGGAGACGCGCGGTGAATTTCCCGACTGGTTACGCGCCTTGGGGTCTTACATGTACTCAGGGGTTGGCGTTTGGGCTGCTCACGCTGCACCCCCGGATCTGCAGACGATGATAGGGCAGCTTAGGTACAGCACCGCGTTGTCACTATCCACTCAATAAGTTAGCGCAGGTACTAACCATGCAGTACTAAAAACATAACAGCAGGATCGCCAGCGCGTCAACCCAGCCCGACGTTTACTACATGTACATATTACCTCGACCAGCAACATCCATGGTTGAAAGAGCCTTGGCGTTAAACTACCTACCATGCCTAAGGCTATTTGAATCTCAACTTGCCACTTGAATAACAATCTCTAGGCTCTAAACATGATATTGTGAATATAGGTATTCAAAGACACAGCGAGAGATACATCAATGGATAAGAATGATTAGCTGCAAGTAGGATAAGATATGTATGTGAGGCTCGACCCCTTCCCCCATTCTTATTCTTTAGTCATCTCTAACTGGGTACATCCAAATATTTTATATATTAGTTACGAGTCTTAGTTATACCAATCCTTGCGAGGTTGAATTCATATTCCTTCAACCGACAGGTCTCGCAGCCCAAAGCTACAAACAGTCAATACCTTGGAGTGCTCGTTAAAGAGAGATGATCGGGCGCTCCGTCCCCCAAGCTATAGTTCGACATAGAAAAACTAGGTCGTTGTTAAGACTACTTTAGCAATGCTGCTCGAGATCAGGCCTTTTCCATTCCTTCACCTCAGCCATGCCCGTCTGATAATAAAGACGCGTGGCATGAAATGAACCGAATATTCCAACCAGTGTCTCTTCTGTCCCTTAAACCCGGTAAGGTATTGCTAGTGCTCGAGATCTCGCCCACTACATCCATATTACGCCTCTCAGATGAACATAGACGACTATAAGGCAAGGAGCCACCTAGCTAGGAAAACGCCAATAATGATTCTTCGGAACCTTCACGAATTTGACGACTTGGTCTCCCACATACATTCCACTTCTCACCATTCAGCTGCGGTCTTCTTTTCGAGGGGCCGTAAGATTATTCGTAAATGATACCGTGCTCAACCACGTCACCATGTCCGTGTTGTTCCAAATTATTTAATACTGCCCAGAAAGTCGGCGGCTTCGTAGTGGGTGGATGGCCTATTCTAAAACCTACGCTAGGCTCTGTGCAAGTCCTAAAGGAAAACCTAATAGGGGCCAATGACGCTTCCGTCGCTCGTCAGAACGGTTGCGCATGGGGAAGGATAAGAAAGGCGACTGAGTAGGCTTGTCTACGATGTTTGGCTTAACCCGAGCTCTAGAGTTGAGAGGATTTCCCACGCACTGACGGGTCATCTGACGTAGAAACTTCCAACCTCCTATCAAGTCGGAGGGATCCAACAAGATATGCTGAGCACTCGATCACCTACCTTAAACACAAAGACCGAGCGGTTAGTTTGGAGACTTTCCCGGTCCACCCTCTCTCCCTCCCCTCGTTGTCGTTACTATGTTACTATCCCGTAATTAGAAGTACATGTGCTTGATTACTATCTACTTACCTACACCCATGACAACTTAGAAGCCAGTGCCAATGACACAAGAAGCACCTGATCAGAATATCTAGTTATACACTGTTGTACATCGCCTGCTCGCATTCATAACAGGCAAAACAAATATGCCTCAAACATCAAGACATACACATACACGTTATAATCAGTATAAGACACCATCTGCCGGTGCTGGCGGCGGCCAGAGTGTGATGAGTGTTCGGTCTTTTGCAGCATTCGAAAATGATGACATAGAGGACGAAGGCAGAGCTAGCGTCCCTGACATTCTCTCGAGGCGACCAAGCATGGGAGAGACTTCTGTTGCCGAAACAGTTGCATCCCCAATAACATTCAAAAGGAGATGGGCGGAAACAGCAAGCCTAACATTCTCGAACAATCACCCCGACCATTTAGGGCGCCCTAAGAGGTAAGTTGACTCTATTCTACTTCTTCGGTTTATACATAGTTGACCCGTCAAGCAGCACTCAGAGTAATCCAGAATACAGCCGAGTTGGGCTCGTTACTTCAATAGAGCCCGGCGATCCTCAATCCGCTGAAACTCGATCCCCTTCAACCCCTCCTAGAAGTCGTAAGTGCGCCCAGACTAAGCTATCAGCTCCGTTTTCCTTCGTCTAAAACGCAAGATGATTCTTACGCCTCCAAATAACTGCGCTTTTCTCCTATCCTTATTACCAAGACATGGAAGGTATCTAACTTGCAATGTTTATAGTCTTCTCTCGGTCGACAAAGTCGAAAGCGAACTCGTCATCTTCTTCCATTGTCCCCATACTCAACAGTGCTCTACCAGGTCTACAAAGCAAAAGACTAGTAGACCAGGACGGGCTTGAGCCGTTGGCCGAAGAAAAAATTGACCCGTCGTCCTTTGATCTAGTCTCTCCGTGCCACAGTCCAGCTCTTCGATATTCACTAGAGGCAAGATCAGAAGCACTCTTTTCCATAGATCACCTCCATGTCATATTCGACGACCCTCTCCTATTTCAAAGATTCACGGATTTTCTTTATGCTTTCAGACCAAGGTCTATTCCTTTACTAGTGTATTACCTGGATGCCGCGAAAGCACTAAAGGCCATCGGCTATGCGAACGCCATTACTCAGTCGCTAGCGCCCATCCGAGGGCTAGATTTCAGCGAAGGGGCCATATCTAGCACTTTGAATGAATCATTACTAATAAAGGCTACGGACGCCTTTCACACTCTAGCCAGAGAAGACCTACCTGCCTATATCACTCACACCTGGATTCAGATAGTGAACGTGACTATCAAGAGGCGGATCGCAGACACGTTACCCGTTCATCTCAAAGACCTTTCTGAAGGACTAGCCGAAGTATTTTGCTTGACGGATCCATCAAGGCACGACAATCCCATTGTATTTGCTAGCGAAGGTGCGTATTTGACTACATACTTGGTGATAGGAGGCTAAAGAACGCATTAGAATTTCACAGAACGACACAAGTGAGTATGAGTAATGTGGAGCTACCCCCTATATTGTATATATATATATTCAACATCTCTCACCACAGAAGGTTATTTATCAAGTCTAGTGGTGAAGTACTAATCCTGGTTAATGTAGTATGGAATGGGCCACGTCCTAGGCCGAAATTGCCGCTTCCTTCAAGGACCTAACACAAATTTGTCGAGTATTAGGAGAATCAGGGAGCACCTGGAAGCCGGCAAGGAGCACTGCGAGACGTTTCTGAACTATCGACGGGACGGCTCTCCCTTTATGAACCTCTTGATGATTGCCCCCCTATTCGATAGCCGAGGGGTCATTCGGTACCATATCGGCGCCCAGATAGATGTTTCAGGCTTAGCGAAAGAATGCGCAGGCCTCGAGTCGCTAACGCGGCTCGTTGGGCCAAAGCATAGTGACGTTGACCCGGGGGGCGAGGCTGGGGCTGGGGCTGGGGCTGAGGCTAGCGTGGACCCAAACGGCAACGACGAATTCCGCGGGCTCGCGAAGATGTTTAGTCTTCAAGAGCTTAAAACGGTTCAGGAAGCAGGTGGCGCCATGCACCGCACACGACAGGAAGAGACGGGAAAGGTCGAGACCGCTTCGGACTGGCACCAATCAAGGCTTCTAATCACGGAGAATTCTGGACTGCAACGCCACGACTCTGATACCGTGCTCAATATTTCAATCTCGTCGGGGGGCCGCCCGAAGAACGTCTACGAGCATTACCTTCTCGTACGCCCATATCCGAGCCTCCGAGTCTTATTCGCCTCCCCGTCGATGCGAATTCCCGGCATGTTACAAAGCAGCTTCACGTCACGGATTGGCGGGTCGCGCGCAGTCCGCGAAGCCATTGTCCAGGCCTTTGCCGACGGCCACGGCGTCACGGCCAAGATCCGCTGGGTGACGCGGACGGATAGCTACGGTAAGAGGCGCTGGATCCACTGTACACCGCTGCTGGGTGCCAACGGTGCCGTCGGCGTGTGGATGGTGGTGCTGGTCGACGACGAGACCGAGGCTTTGCGAAGGCGTACCCGGGACGCCCCACCCGTGGACTTGAATATCGGTAAGCGGCAGCCATTGGACGAAGACAGGACGAACACTGCCACTGCCGCCGAGGCCGACAAGGGAGTAGGGGAAAGGCCGCCGTCTGCTCCGAGGAATGCTATGGAGGAAAATCAGCCGCGTGCGCACACGCCCATGTCTAGTAACTCGGCTCCACACGAGACGAGATCTGTTGTGATGTAGCTAATTCGAGTTTCCTCGGTGCGCCGACTTTTAAGATGTTATCTTCTTATTGTATAAAGGGAAGGATATACATGTACATATCTCAGGTTAGAATTCATATAGAAAAAGACTGTAGGCATTCATCACGTGGTATATTCTTGATGCAAACGGGTTGCGAGTCATTATGTCTATCCCTGTGGCTTATGGGTGCCAGTAACCCCCAATTTCAAACGCCAACACGTTCTGAGTGTATGCGCCGCAATGCTAAAAGTGATAAGAGGAAATCCGAACGAGGCCACCCAGCCTAGCTGCACATAACGACGGGAATCCCGATCCGTCACCGGGAACAGAATATGCTTTGTTCCATCTCAAAAGACGCTTTACGCCGATTCTGCTTGGGCTAGTAGACGTGCTCTCCAGCCGTTGCATACTTCCTCGAATCCTCCAACCACCTCCCGGCACACGCCGGCACACTCGCGCTTCTGCAATCTCTCTCCCCAGTTGCCCTTGGTCAACCACCTCTCTCCCTCCTCCTTAAGCTCTTCTTCTCGCTTCATCTCCGCTACCAGCTCCTTGGCTGATTTTAACCGCCTCGTGGCAGTGTTTGTGGTTTGCCGTGACATATGAAGGGTGTCAGAGAGGTAATTCAGGGTTTGTACCAGGTCCGATGTGACGGAATGTAGAGCAGATAACGAGTTGAGAGCTGAGGTTGCGGGTCGCGGCATCTCTTCCGATACCGAAGCGAGCAAGGGTAGGAGCGAATCGATGGTGTCGGGATCCGGAGGCGGGACTAGTGGCGATAGTAAAGGGAAGGCTAGGTTGTGGATTTGCCGGGTCTGATGAGCCAGATGTGTCGCCAAAGCCGAGTGAGCAGTAATCAACCTAGAAACGATTAGGAAAGGATGGAAGGGCCTAAGCTAGAGAGAGAGAGAGAGAGAGAGAGAGAGAGAGAGAGAGAGAGAGAGATATCACTTACCTCGTGGTACTTCCCTCCACACCGGACTGTGAGCCGAGATCTCTCAGCCCCTCTGTCAACCGCTGGAATACACCATCGGTAGGACCACCGTTGCTCTCGGTGCCTCTTCGGGCTAGCGACTCGACGGCATCGATCTTGGTCACAAGGCTCGGGGGCATACCGGGCGAGTCTAGGTCGGATTCGGAGCCATATTCGCTCCCATCGTAGGCACTTCCTATCCGTCGGTGACCACGTCCGGGAGGTGAAGGGATACCCAGGCTCGTGCTCTTGGTTCTTCCGTGCTGACCTTGACTCTGACCTTGACTCTGACCCTGACCCTGACCCTGACCTGATTGACTCGCTACGTCAACTCCACTGTCCCTGACTCCGTCGGACGGTTCCTGGCCGTCATCCTCTCTCTTTTGGAGGCCGAGGTGCGAATCGTCCTCGTAGTATTCCTCGTCGTCACCCGACCCAGACAATGCGTCTGCCAGTTCATCTGCTAAGTTTCCAAGCCCATTGTCCTGGGCCATACCAGCACCGCTCAGCTCGTTAAGCTCAGACTCGTTCATACTGTTACGTAGGGGTGTCAAAGGGTCCTGAAAGGAGGATTTGGACTGGCGACGGCTGGTAGGGGACATGCCGGGACTCGAATTCTCGTAGGAATTCTGGTAGGATGCATCGATGCTAGAAGGTAGACGTGAGTGTTTGGGTGTGTGCGGCGACCGTGACATGATGGCGGTTGGCTTCGAACTCGATACGAGATATAGACTTCTCTATTCGGTACCGTGGGCAATACTCTACGACTAGACTGTGGCTTTGTCGCGCGTCCAAGTTAAGACCATGGGTAGAAATAAGAAATAGCGGAAATCAAGGGATCGAGAACGAAGACGCAACCTGTCTCGTCTTCTGCTCGAACCGGAGTGTTGCGATGTTTTTGATATTGGGTTGCTTAGTAGATGTAAGCGTACATTATATGTACCTAGGTATGTTATGTAAGGTACCCTAACAGAAAGGTTAGAGAGAAAAACATTAGCGCGCCAATATGGGTGGGGGAGACGGTCACAGTGATGATTTTATAAATGTATGATTATTTTTTAATAAGAGAAGCACTTAAGCGTCTTTTACAAGGATAGTATCGCCCCGGTAATTACCATAGTATAATGTAATTTAATTTTTCTAATAGTTTTATTAAACGATAAAAGTATTTTAATATTTTAATTATTTTATAATTATATTATATTAATTTATTAAATTTTATATATTTTAAAAAATTTATAATTTTAATTTAAT
>MU400024.1:0-52725 GCA_022578945.1 Hypoxylon fuscum
ATAATTAAAAAAAATAATTAATATTATATTAAAATTTAAAAAAATAATATTTAAATAAATTAAAATTTAAATTAATATAAATAATAATTTATAAACTTTTTAATAAACTTTAAACGAAAATATTAAAATAAATAATTAAAGGATTACTATCAGGTATAATATATAACTTTTTGGTAAGAAAGTATATATAAATAGGACTTTCCCCGTTACTTATGTAGATTAAAAAGGTGGAATAATATACATAATATCAGCTCATATACCGTATATTTCAGTAATTAAACATTTACTCTAATCCCAATATCACTAAAGGCGCTTCCTATTGTCATCCGGGGGTACCAGAGAAGCCAAACCTGTTCAATGTGAGGAATAATGTTGAACACAGGCGAAAGCGGAAGGTTGTTGGTCAGGTTGTCTCAGACCGGTCACTGCGATCCTTCAGCCCTATGATAAGTGAGCAGATCGATATCTTCTTGCGGCAGCTATTGCAACATAGTAAGAAATCCGACATGGTAAACATGACAGTTGCTTGCAACCGACTGGGCATCGACGTGGTTGGTTACCTAGCTTTTGGCTATGCGTTGAACACGCAAACGGAGACCACCAACCGGTTCATCCCTGAGATTATTTTTAGCGCCATTTACATGAATAATCTGTATTACACATGGCCAATCATCGGACGCCTAGCGCCGGTCCTTGGCTGGCTCGGAAGCAAGAAAGTCGACATGTTCCAGCAAGGCGTTCAGAAGATGATCTCGGCCCGCACCTCCCAGCCAATTGATGCGAAGCCAGACTTTTACGCTGTCGTCGCGGGAGAAAGAGGCCTCCAGCAGAGCGAGCTTTGGGGAGAGGCGCTTTTCTTTGTCCTAGCTGGGGGCTCGACGGTCGCTACCGCTACTTGTGGAGCGTTATTCCATCTGTCATGCCATCCGGACGCATACGATCGTCTGGCCGCCGAGATACGTGGGACCTTCTCGTCAGGCCGGGACATACAACCCGGACCCAAGCTTGCTTCCTGTAGCTATCTGCGCGCCGTTATTGATGAATCCTTGCGCATGACGCCTCCTGCCCCCAGCCCGTTGTGGCGCGAGCCTGAGATACTTGCGTCTTCCACGACCGAACCTTTCATAGTAGATGGACACGTGATCCCGCCCGGTACTGAAGTAGGCGTCCACCTTTGGGCCATCATGCACAATCCCACGTATTTTGCAGACCCGTTTACGTTCCGGCCCGAACGGTGGTTGTCGTCAGATGCAGACAGCCCACAGGAGAAAGAGGCACGGGCGACAATGCGACGCGCCCACGTGAGCTTCGGACTAGGCGACCGTAGCTGCGCGGGGAAAAGCATGGCATACATGGAATCGAGTTTGACGATTGCTAGAATCCTTTGGTATTTCGATTTCGTGAGAGCGCCGGGAGAGGCTGGAAAGTTGGGGCTGGGAAAAGAGGGAAGTAAGGACCCCTGGGATAGGCCGGATCAGTTCCAGATATACGACGTTCTGGGCGCAGATCACGATGGCCCGAATCTACTGTTACATCCCAGAGGGAAGTATTGGCAGGAGCTGACATCTTGAAAAGGTCCAAAATGTAGGGAGATATAGGTAACTAAGTACGAGATATGAAAACTACCTATGTATCAATCGAATCCATAATGCTACTGAGTAGGCTTATCAAACTTAACATACTTCAAGTTACTCATCGGCCAACCTATGTTGGTGCCGAAGCTCGAATGGCCTATCAACGCCAGGCTGTGATAAATATCTTCGAGCAGTTGATCGAACTCTTACATTTGAGTAGTTTCTATTCAGCACTTTCTCAATTGAACGGGAATTGGGCCCGCTCGACGTCACGTTCTCTAGAGGGCTCATGAATACACGATGTCAGGGAGCGTAGAGAAAGTCATTGGTTTCTATAACAAATATTTTTATGTACAGAAATTTGATGAAAACTTATCACACTACCTAGGTAGGTAATTTAGATGTTTGGTTAATATTTTTTGCAAGAATCATAACACTGTAAACCTTATCGACTATTAACAAGGCTTTTTCGATTTCCAGCCTTAGAATTATACGTGTAACAGTCAACGCCAACCAAAAAGTGACTGGTTAGATGCGTCGTGAAGACTAGCACGCTAATTCTGAGAAACACAGACATACTGCAAAAATGACTAGTATCAGGCGCCGTGGTACGATTCTTTGTTATGGGTTTCAGAGCGTGTCACTTGTATATAGCTCGCATTAAGACATGGGGCAATTAGAAACATGAAAGAATCAAGCACATTCACAGTGGACAGGGCATATCGACTTGACTATGTAGATAGGTAGTACCCAGGCAAACACTCAATCTCAGAGCCTGGGAACAACGAACATAAGTGTGTATCTAGTATATCAACCGTTCCGAGGTCTCTGAAATGCAGTGTGAAGGAAAGTACTTCGACGTGCGGGAGGCTGCATTGACAAGTGACATTTTTCAAGACAATCAAACGAAGAAGTTGGAGCCTAACATGACCGACACTCAGATGCCAGTCACTACCTAACTAGCCTTGCCATCTCAATTATTACCTATTTTTCAAACTCTTCCTGACAAGAACATTTCTGGCCCGTTTTGACCAGCTTGCATGATCTTCTCAATAACACCGAATTCATTGCAGAGCAGATTCATTTCTACACCAAAAAAGATGGCTAGCGCAGACAACAAGTCTAACATCTCCAACGTTGTCAAGTCACATTTTATGCAACGGTGTCGGGAGTATAAACAAAAAGGATTAAGGATGGAAAAGCGCATAGACAGTTTCTTGGAGACTTTTGCAGAAGGAATCTCGAATCTCGACAAGGAGGAGCCGGAGATTCTAGCGGAGATAGAAGAATTCTGTTCCGGCCCAAGGAGCGTGGACCTCCGAAACGAACTGACAAAGCAGGTCGCAGACGCCAGGTCTGATTCTTTTAAGATGAGAACATCTCTTATCAAAAAACTCATTTCCAACCACCACCCTTCCCAATCAAGTCTATCGAAAACTAGTAAAACAGTCACCATCTCTTCTGATGAAGAAGAAGAGTGTCAACCTCTCAAGTATAGGCCCAAACAAGGCCAGAAGCGAACAGCACCTAGCAGCATCTTAGGGGCTGAGCCGCCGTCCAAGAAGCCAAAAGGTCCTGGTAAAGGACGTGGATTCTCACACCACCGCACAGTTAGGTTTAGGGAGGTACATGGAGAGAACTATATATTCGAATTTCCTCACAAAAGCGAGTTGTTTTGGGTCGTTCGTTGTCGGGTTTGCGAGAAAAGGGATTTCAAGTGTAGCCCCATTGCAAACCCCGGGGGGTTTGGTTCGCATTGGAAGAAATGGGACCACAAATCTCAGCAAATCGATGCCCAAGAGGTTATAGACAATCACTTGGTTCAAGGTATGACCCTTAATAAGCTACGAACCACTTGATCATATAACTGACCTACTCTCGAACAGTTGATGATATAACCTTAAAACAAGCTCGTCAAAGCAATATAGATCTTGGTAGGTAGTCGGAGTATAGCCGCAATAGCAGGCGGTGTACCTAACTAAGCGGTTTAGAAAGCAACGACCCGAATCCAAGGAGGGAAGCAGCAAATAAATTCAACGTCCCAGAGTGGATGGAGGAATTACTCCCTCTTAAATGGAGGTGCCCGGTCCAGGATGAAGTCAAAGTTTCCGGGCCGAGTCGTAACAGCGATTATACCCACGTTGCGACAATGGGGCGACCGGATTTTGAGATTGGCGGTATCCAAGCCGGCGGCGACCGAATCAACATGCCTGGCCCTCATGGTCTGGGGTTTGTGATGCCTGGACATCGAGGAGAAGGGCGACCGGGCTCGCACTATGGCTGTTCTTTCTCCGCTTTCAATGCACCGCACCAGCACTCTTCACAGCAGCAGAATCTAGATGCAGGTTCTCTCTACTTGGGTCTTCCAGGTAAGGAACTAGACTATTACTTCAAAAGCGCGCAAGGTAGTTCTAACAGTTATAAATTAGGCCACCCTGTGATGGCTCAAGAAGGTTACTATGAGTATGAGCCCGGAACCTTTCCCAACTTCGGTCTCGGGAGTCATGGATTAGAAGACAGAGTAAGAGGGTCACGAGAGATATGGGACGAAGTCGAAGGAGTACGAAAATTCGAACCGATGGATGACGACTAGGAGTCAAGATTATTTCCGTGTCTTCTATGGAAGAGAATATATACCTGTTTGTTACAGAATGTGTGGAGAAGACAGGTGATAAAATGAGGTTACATACAATGTACCTATAATAGGGGGGCGGACGCCACATATGTACCTTGATACTCAGCCACATGGATATCCCCGCCATTACAGGCTAACCCTATGCTTACTAGCTTCTGATTTCAGGTCTCCACGTTCTTTATTTGATGACGTACGGTACATAAAATGATGTCTTCTACCTCATGATCTACATTTTGCATTTGTTCTAAATGCCAAGGCATGAAAGGGAAACAGCCTTGCCATAATACATTGCTTTGCGCAGTCAGTATGTAAAGTAAATTGTCTTGCCTTTTTGTTATAGATTCGGAGCAGCGGTCCACCATGCCAATTCGTCTTCCTCAGTTCACATCGGTATCTCTAATAATTAAGACTTGGAATTGAAAGGAGGCAAAGAAAAGAAGATGGCTTCTTTGCTGCGCCAGATTGTCGCAGGGCCTCGTGCCAGACACCCCGAGGCAGGTTTAGATCTCTGTTACGTCACAGATAATATCATTGCAACGTACGCATGAGTTGATTCATCAATCCCTATCTATTTAATCTAATACAAACTAACGAGGCTCTTTCACTAGGTCCGGTCCCTCTCAGACGTATCCCCAGCGAGCCTATCGCAATCCGCTCGATCGCCTCGTTGCATTCCTCGACTCGAAGCATGCGAAGAATTGGGCAATATGGGAGTTTCGCGGCGAAGGCACAGGTTACCCCGATGAGCTCGTCTATAACCGAATCAGACATTATCCCTGGCCTGATCATCACCCGCCTCCTTTCAGACTAGTGCCCATGATTGTCGCGAGCATGCGGAATTGGCTGAACGGAAATGATCTTGACGACGACGGTGGCGGAGCAACTGGTGGAAAGAAGAATCTGGTTGGGAAAGTCCTGGAGACATGGAATCATAAAAAGAACGGCCGAGTCGTGGTCGTGCACTGCAAGGCTGGCAAAGGCCGCAGCGGCACCATGGCTTGCAGCTATCTAATCGCCGAATGCGGTTGGACACCAGAGCAAGCCCTGGCAAGATTTACAGAACGGAGGATGCGGCCCAAGTTCGGTGGCGGTGTGACTATCCCAAGTCAGCTACGTTGGATCGGATACGTTGATCGCTGGAACAAGGGAGGAAAGAAGTATGTTGACCGGGAGTTGGAAATTGTCGAAATCCATGTTTGGGGGCTACGTTCCGGTGTCAAGCTTTCGGTTGAAGAGTTCGTAGAAGGGGGAAGGAAAATCAAGGTGGCCCATACCTTCACCAAAAAGGAACGAGTGGTAGTTGAAGGTAACGCGCCGGGTGATAGTGGAGTTATGGATATGATCTACGACATGGCCGGCTACGGAACCAACTCTACGATAGGACAACAAGAGCTTGATGAAGCGAAACAAGCGGATGAAGCTAATGATATCAAATCTACACCTACATCTACATCTACGCCGACATCCCCAGACCAGTCTATTAAGACGCCATTGACGAAATCAAGTCAAAGCTCGACTCCGAAACTCATCCCCGCCCGTTCCACTAATAGTACGTCAGCAAATGATACTTCGTCGACGTCTACGGACCTCGCAAACGCGTCCTCTCCGTCCCCTAGCAAACCCGACGCTGACCCTGAGCCCGGCGGCATGGCAGTCATCTTCAAGCCTCACAAGCCAATTAAGCTACCTAACAGTGACGTGAACATATGCATCGAGCGGCGCAACCGCGCCCCCGCCTCCATGGGCCTCATCATGGTCACCGCGGTGGCACACGTATGGTTCAACGCCTTCTTCGAGGGCAATGGCCCCGAGCAAGACGGCCGTCCCAACCCGAGCGGGGTCTTTGAGATCGACTGGGACAAGCTCGACGGCATCAAGGGGTCCAGCCAGAAGGGCACGCGCGCCGCCGACAAGATCGCGGTTGTCTGGAGGTCTACGGTGCCGGAGAGCGAGGTCCAGGAGACCGCCATCCCCAGCATCGACTCGCCCGTGCCGCAGATGCCGGCGGCCGACTGGAAGGGCGGCAACGACGAGGACCCCGACAACGAGCGACACCTCGGCTTGCGCGTGCGGAGCCCGGACAGCGCCGACGTGAGCCAGGCTAGCAGCATCAAGGGAGAAGCGCTCGGCGAGGTCCAAAGCAAGGGCAAGGAGATTCGAGATGCACTAGTACCTGGGGCCTCCGATGGAAAGGGGCAGGGAGGCAATGGGGAGGAGCTCGACGCTTACGCGGAGAAGCTGCCTAAGCCCGAGGGCAGCGGCGCGTGAAGCATGGGGATACGATCATCATTCAATATCTATGGTTATTACCTACTAATAGACTCTGCACGCAGTTCAATGATGGGTCTTCGTTCTGATGGCGGAAGTGCAGGTGCTCGAATACTCGAGCAATGGTGATCAGAGCATTCACTTCAGGATTGCGTCTTTCGAGCCCAAACGAATATTACCATAAGCCCAGTGTCAATCACTAGCGGGAACGAGATGTAGGATGGGGCTGTGGAGGAGTGCTTTGCGAGACCACCACTTCGATTATCCATGATCGCCGCGATGAATATTGTCGCATATAATTGATCGATCATACTGATGCCATCTTTAGGTCGGTGAGAGGATTTTTTTCATTAGCCTCGTTAATAATCTCCTGGCACCGACATCAATCCGCGGAACTCAACTTGCGTCGATGGCTATGGAAAGATCGGCTTCGCTTATGTTAGTGTCTCCCACACGCACCCGATAAGAAGAACAAGAAATGCGCGATGGAGTCATTGGTACGGAAAAGCTTCCTAAAATTTATATACCTGATACAGGTGAGTTTTTGCATTGATCTTGTCAATGGCTATAATATTACCGAACTAGCAGGTTTTCTTGGAAACATCCATGCAAGATATCGTCATATCTTGCCAACATTGACCCTACCTAAACTAGCATAAAGGCGATTTTGTTGATAGTGAACATACAAGAAAAGTTCTATTGTAGATGATACTTCACTACCCGGGTATTTCAGCATGCCGAAGATCTCGAGTCTCCAATATGGCCAACGCACGCCATTGCGGACCCTACCGGACGGTTGGGTGGGAGGTCCCCGGCGCCACCTCCGTCACCTTGGAGGTTTTGATCGGCAACGAGTGATATATCTGCTACCGGCAGCCGAGTGAGCGGGAACACAACACCATAACCTTCCTAAACAAATCGACTTATCATCTTCTCTTCTCGGACTCGTCTAGTCCGATAACCCGAAGCGTGATAGGTGCGATATCTGTACCTTCGATACTGATACACAGCGTTACACTGCTACTCTGCCGCGTCAAAAGAACCCTCTCACTCTGGATCTAGCCATCAGAGCGGCTAATAATCTGAGCATCCAGCCAGCAAAACAACTGGGTCGGCAACCATGATCAAGATATCGTATTTTCTAAGGAGATTTCGGCTTGCAAGTCTGGAATGTCGAGGGGTGGGCATTGATCGCTAGATGAAGCCCGGCTCGAGTAGCACGCACAATATAGGGATGGCGCACAGGTTAGTAACAGTGTTGAATAACAGATATTATCTGATTCTAAATACAGCACAGCAAAAGACCGAGAATATCTGCCAAGCTCTCCTGCTGTCAGCAGGGTTAAGCTTTCTTAATATAAGGTCCTCCTCACTGATACTCCTGAAATGACAACAACTATACTGTGTGCGACCAGAATGTTCTGATAATATAGATCCTCTTATTTGATTGGGCAGGAATAAATAGGCTTAACCTTGCATATCTAGAACCAAAAGGATACCAACTGCAACGCTTCGCTTTGGGACTAGAATTTTGTTGGGAGCCCCAGCATGAAGTGTTTGCGCTATCTCATCGCGGTGCATCCGGTACTATGGCTCGACCCTCACAGCCCTCACGGCCCTCACGGGTCTGCCCCTCTTATTTGATCTAATCCTAAGCTCTTGGAACACATCTCACTGAGTCTCCGAAGATCGCCGCTGCGCTGCTGTGCTATTGCCAGGCTTGCACTTCCCGGATAAAAAGGCTTTCATCATGGTGATCTCACGTAAGGAACTGTCTTTACTCTTCTCGAAACTCGGATGGCCATCCAAGAGCGCTCGGAATTCCATATATGGCAGTCTCGCTTGTCCAAGCCTCCGGGACAGCCTTTTTCTTTTTTCGCCCACAAGCAATTTTTGGTTTGCTTAATCGAGGATGACATGCCTTTTTTCCAAGAAGATAACGGAGGTTCTTTCATGCAGGCTGCATGCCGCCTACTGCTAAAGGCGAAGATCAGCCTTAATTGAGTTCTTCCGTGCCTGGGTACCTGGCAGATGGGCATGGGCCAAGAATGACAAAGATTTGCCTTGGCCGGTAGCGAATCTCGCATCCTTTACCGTAGCACCCGTCCCTATCTTTCTCCCACCTGGGCCCCGAATCACGACTCCTGGCGCACACTATGATCGGCACTTGGATTCCCCTTGTTGATGCGGCTATGCAGCTCACGGCACTCCCACCTGTACCTTTATAGCAAGTCGCCTTACGGGATCTGGAAACTCGATTGATCTACCTATGTTTCGCGCAGGGGAATATTGGGGGCCTTGGGAAGAGGACCGATGCGCAAACGCGGACATTTTACTTACATAGCGTTCCCTACCGTGGATGCGCCGATGACAATTACTATGTAAAAGTTCGACCTGCCATGCCAAGCAGGAGAGTATCTATTGCTGCGCAGTTGCATCCACGATTGCATTGGGCATTCCGTGCGAAAGGAGCGCAATTACTATCTCTTCCTCACAGGGCAACCTGCATAAGAAGCGCCGGACTCCTTATCTTCCACTATAAAAAATGACACAGGTCGGAGACATAGGTCCTGAGGTCTAGAGCTAGGTAGGTAGTGGGTAAGGCAAGGAGGTATCTAAGCTACCCAAGCTTTTTCTTTCTACAGTTTTTCTATTCCCATTGATGGTGGAATTTACAAACCCGTCGCCGGCTTTTTACAATGGGAGACGCCGGTTGCATTGATTGGGCTGTAGGGCCAACATGGTTGATGCTGTACCGCTCCACCTGCAGAGCACCCTTCCGATATTGCTTGCCAGTTTGGTTTCCACCTACGCATGTTTCTACTTGAAATAGACCAGGGTGGGTGGTGAGCCAATGGGCCTCCCATGTGTTTTTCGCTGCGAGGACCTGCAGCATGTGAATTCAGCCGTACACGCCCTCAAACCGTGGCGATTTTATTCGACAACACCTAGAAGTCAAGCTTTATCTCAGTGTTGGACCTGCCAAGCTCTAGACACGCGTCCCCGTTGTCGGCACGTAAAAGGGGTCCGTGTAGGTTAGGACGCAACCAAACGGTCGGTGTACAACAGCTACGCAAACCGCATGGCAGGAAAATATATACTGCTTAGAGGATTTGTTTCAGAAAATCTTCCAGCAATGGATACAGAAGGAGAAGCAAACACGTCGACCAGGATGGTGATTATGTCGAAATGTTACGTCGCCGCAGTCGCTTAATTGGTAACCGAGAAGCAGCAGCAATGCGACGCTGTTTACTTCTTCCGCTCTGGGTCATAATCGCATGATTCGAACCGCATCGACAGCTGCATTGGGATATTTCCTCGGGACCTGATTGGACGGAAGTTGATGAAGGTGGTTAATACCTACTCGGCCGGACCCCCTTGTCAACACCACCATCTGAAGTTTTAGGCATGCGGCTACACCAGTAGCGCCGGCTGTCGATCTTTTAACGCAGAATGCTACTGGCTCGATCCTCACGAGTACCCCTGGACGTACTGCCTTTCCAGGTGGCCCTGTCGAGATAGGAACAGAGCCCCGGTGGGATTGGTCAATGATGGGAACGATTGTCTAGGTTGGTCTGCTGGATAATGAATCAATATACGTAAACGTCGCTGCGAGGTTAATGTGTGACATTCAGGAACATCCGTCCTCAACGGCAAAAACAGCAATTCATATGCCGATCCTCTCTTATGTGCTGCGTGCGCCCGGCGCGACCATATAAGGAGGCTCGGTCTACCTCCCAAGTTGAGATAGATCCTTCAGTTCTCGCAAGCGCCTCTCCGTCAACCGTCTCTTCGCAGCATCAATCTCTACGCCCACTCAACGGTCACTACCAGTCCACCCAAATTCAGAAATGGCTCGTTTCTTCACTGCTCTGCTGGCCGCTGTCGCCATGCTCTCCGGCGTCTCTGCTGTCCCCTTCCCGTTCACCAACGGCACTGCCCCCGCTGCCCCCGCGGCTCCCACCGCCTCGGCTTCCCCGAACGTCACGGCCGCCCAGGTTGCCCGCGAGGTCGTCGCCCGCCGGCTCCGGGACTTCCCCATTGCCCTGGCCCGCCCTTAAAGGGATGACCTCCCTTATACCCACTCTTAGCCTGCCGCCCCGAATATGACTAGACGGCAAGCTGGCGACATACCAAGCGACGGCCGGGATGGGAACGTCTAGTGGGCGACTTCAAGCCACGACGACACTCACCGCTGGATCAGATCAACCACTCCAGTACTCTGATACACCAACGGTGCCTTCCCATCCCAATCGTCGCTCGCAAACCAAGAAATAGAAAGAAAAAGACATCGTATTTTGCCATTCACGCCAATAGACGAATTTTACGACACGCCACTAGGACGGGTTTTTGGGATCTCGGAAATGCCGATTAGGGGAAGGAAGGGAGGAAGGCTAGGCTCGCTTGGACTCTCTGTTTATAATAGCCAGGCCTTCTTCTTGGGCGGCTGGGCTTCTTTGTTAATAATGGGCACGAGCGAGTTGGGGAGTTGAAAGCGCGCGCTGAGATACCACCACGCCATTCTGAGAGGTTTACTGTCCTTCACGTCCGAATACCAACAGCCAATATTCAATTCGTATATATAATTGACCCCCTCGCTCATAAATACTTCTTGCATGGATATGACCGCTTGAGTGACTTGGGCTGTGAGATGCCTTCTATCTTGGGAATCTATGTGTCTATCAGTTGAAAGGTGAGTAAGATCGGTCCCTTAGTAAGCATTTCAATGGCACATTATGCGTGGCTTTGCTCATAATATTAGACGAGAAAAAAGGGGCGTTATGTTTACCCCTGTGGCTTATGCCCCCTGGCTGTGTGCTGGTCGAATAGGGGCGAGACCTGCAATTTCGATCACGATTGATAAATCTATCTCTATACTTAGTACACAATACAGAGATTCTTGCCAATATATTATGCTGCGATGCTTTTAAATTGTGCATTTAATATAACGTGCACGGAATCTTAATGATGTAACTTAGGGGAAGTATATGTACTAACTAGCGCTAGCGAGACTCTTCGAATGCATCTAACCTTAGAAGCTTCATTAATCTCTGCATACATTTCTAGGTATTTAGCACAGGCTTATTCTCACAACCTCGTAATTATATACACGGCATCAAATCTGTTACTATAGCCCTGGGATATGTAAGTTCAACGCGTGGCTCCCATCCCAATAGGTGACATTCATCCGTCGAGTTTCCCAGCCGCGATCGAGACACGCGCAGCTAGGAAAGGCCGTTGCAATGCACTGCATTGAAAATGCCATGGTTCGCAACATGAGGACCCCAATAGATCGACGATGGTTCATCAGATCCCACGAGGGGGCGGGTCCATGCCTCTATGTTTCGCATAAACTTATGCTTAAAGGTATTTCTTATTGCCTTCAAGCTCTCCAAAAAAACAGTTTCTATTATAAAAGCCAAGACTATAACATGCCGATCATTCACTCGTGTCTTTTCTTCCATCGCGGGCGCGCGAAGCATTGGTAATCCTTTGTAGCCGAGCCGCATAAGCTACCGGCAAAATGCAGGAACGGAACCCAGACCACCGTCTCCCACCTCTCCAATCCATGCCCACCTAATCTGATGGTGCTAGGACGAATATGTGTATGGACCATATCGTCCCTATCAGTTTAGTTTCGTGGAGACAACCACATGTCAAGGTTTAGTATAAACGAGCTTGGCACAGTTGTACGACCACTTATTATATTAGGAGGCTCGCACTAGGTCTGAAATAGCGGTGTTGTTAGGAACTCTAGTATAGATTGTAAGCGGTAGGAAATTTCGATACGAACTACTGCTGTTTTTCTTTTGGGTTTTTTTTTGGCCAGGAAAAGAAGGCATGCCTCTTTCAAGGTGTTGGTGGTACAAATGAGACATTGTGATATTCAAATAGGGGTTGCGCCTTACAATCCAGCCAACGTAAATCACACCAGTCATACAGCGACAACTGTCAACCCCTTCAACTAACAACTAACGAGTATCGATGATTTTGTTCTGAATTTAAAAATAACTTGCTAGTGTGAAGAATTTTTATCAAGCTTTCAGGTTGCATCTGATAACACTCTAGTTCTATGTAATAGGTACTAAACATACTATGGGTCGCTATGTCAACAACTCTCCATGCTACCCGTGCTAAGCCCTGTAGCAAATTATTGGTGTTCCACCACCATCTTACTTCACCTCTTTCCACCTGGTCACCAATGCGAGTACTATTTATAGGACAAGCATCACGGCCTATATAGCATTGACACGGACAGTCATATTGCTATCATTTTTCACCCTATTCTCCTTCCCATTGCTTTCCAAAGTCCACTGCAGCTCTGCGTAAGTCAACCCATCTTCAGCCAAAGCACCAATAGACGCGCTGAGATGAGGTACTTGGAACTGTTCGGTGACGTTAGATGGCCCTTGAGCGCGAAACTCACCTGCGGTCTTGTTTCGTTCTGCGAAGTCCAGAGATCAAGACTAAGCAGTGCTATCCGTGCTGGCTTGCCCGACTCGTACGCCGCGTAGGCGACGAGGGTATCGTCTTTGGTATCCCCGACGCTCAACTTGCCCACTTGAGTCTCGCCGCCCTTGCCGATGAAGTCGGCGATGAAGGGCTGGGAGTAGTAGTTCGCAGTTGGAGAAACAGACTTCCTGAGATGATCTGCTGCCCATTAACACGTTTAACGTTGACAATCATGCAGTACAGCTGGAAATGCGCGATCATGTTTGCGAAAAGGTCAGAATCTGAGGTGATCTCAAAACAGCGTGCCAAAAAGATAACCCCTTATATATGAGCAAGTGTACCTTATGTTCAATGAGATTGCCTGCCGTCTCTCGGACCCCTTATACATCTTGCACTGGGCGAGCCTGATCATGATAAGTGACGGTGAAGCTATCAGTGCGACGGAGGCCGTGATGGGTTGGCATATCGCCGTCTGAGTCACTGAGACTCGCTGTTATCTTAGCCTTGGCTAGGGCTCCGCTATTATTAGAGATGTCAAATCGTGAACTGAGCTCCAGACTTTCGATAGACGAGCGCTCGTGTCCCTGAAAGCTCGACCCGATCTTCTCGCATGGGGCCATTTTCCTGACCTTGGTGACCAGATTTGTGAGGGAACCACTGATGCCGCTCATGGAAGGCAAAGAAAGCTTGGTGATGGAACGCAACATCGGGACGCAGCCCATGGTTATAACGAGCGCCTGCTCCACGCACGTGCTGAAGCAGAGATCGTTCTGGAGGATGCTTGGAGTGAGAGTCCTGGTGTCCCAGCGTGAACAACATCGAGATGACCATTTTAGAGATTGCCGCGGCCATGACGACGAGCAACGAGGCCATTAGCAGCATGACGCCGACCTTCTGGTGGGGGCGCATATTAAGTCCCCAGAGAATTTTGGCGGGGAACACGAAAAATGTAAAGTCCCAAATAACGTAGAAACCTGCCAGAAACCAAAGTTAACGGATCGTGCATTTCAATAACTCGGGGTAAGGAGAGTTGCGGGCTCACTCTGCAGAACCGTTGCCTCCCAGAAGTATATTTGAGGATCCCAGCGTATTACATTTGGATTCGACTCATCCCAGAGCCCAGAGTATGGCTGTGGCTGTGCCATATTGGTTACGAAGGTTATACAGCCCAAAGCGGTCAGAACGCCCGTGAAGATGATGGCATACCACCTGAACCGCGGCTTGGTGCCAAAAAGGCCAGCGAGAACGATAGCGATTGACACTCTGGCTAGTATGGAGGTCGGATGCGTGAACGGAGCGAATATCCAGGACACTTTATTGATGTAAAACAATTGTTGCGTATGCGGAATTGAAGGACCACGGTGATGACAGCATAGGAGGTCAAAATCCAGGTCAACACAATAGTCGCGTGGGTAAGAGCGACGTCAGCCATCACGGGCAGATGAAGTGGTTAGAAAGTGAATGTGAAAATTGCAAAAGAAAAATGGCGAGCAGTATGTTGTCGGGGAATTCATTCTTGCTTTAATGTCGGATGTATTGATGTTATAAAGATGAAGTTACTTAAGCCTTGGAGGTGTTTTAAAAACACATTATAGTGAATGAGCCTTGAAAGCCTCTATCCTTGAACGTTACGATAAACTTATTTCTGCCCTAGATCCTTTAGACTGTTATTAGCTTCCGATTATCCCTTTTTCTTCTTTTTTTTTTTGATGTTAAAACAATAATTAAAAACTTTTTTAAATGAGAAATACGCCTATTTTCTGGGCTGGGATTGTTTCAATGTTGAATATGTTGACCGAGTCCGATGATGAACCGGAGCTTAGCGCTTAACCCACCCCGCTAAGATAAGCTAAGCTCCCCCAGCCACTTTAACACAAACTCACACGAATCTGATCAAAATTACCTAGTAGTCAACATGAATCGAGATGAATCAAGATGGACTGGCTTTTGAGCGAATGGAGTTGGCAAAATACGCCGCTGGCAGAGCCTCCGGCAGACTTTGACCGCCACGATACCCTTCATCTCACGAGCTACATTGTCAACCAGCTACGTACAGCCAAGCACAATGACGTGAGAGATCTGATTGAGTCCTCCAAGGTCTGTACAAGTTCCAACCAGACTGCCCGTACAGGCAGAACCTAACTAGCACAGAGTCTGCAGCGATTGATCCGGCTCAAGGAGCTTAGACGGAATGGCAATAAGATTGCTCCTGGCATTGAACTGGATCGCCAACAAAAGATGTCAGCTCTTGCGGCTTTTGTAATAGTTCCTCAAGCGAATACAGAACCTTGCAAGCAATGCCAGAACAAAAAATTGCGTGGTCCTTGCGCCGAGTGTGTGGCTGCAGGGGATCACTTGTTTAGTGGGGCTTGTACGAATTGCCAATTCTCTAGTTCGGCTGCTGCTTGCTCGTTTTACAATGGTAAGACATCTATAAGTTTCTTTAGTCTAGATAAAGTCTAATAAAGTTAGGTACAACTAGTAAAGGTAAAAAGCGAGCCAGGAGAGCTTCCTCTGAGTTCAATGGAGATAGGTGTATATTCGACCCAACCCCTGAAATGCTTGAGGAGATGACCACAGCTGAGTTGGAGCGCGCTATGCGAAAAATTGGCGATGAACTTCGGTGTCGCGAAGTTCCCCCTGGCCCCGATCGGCGCAAACGGCCTAATAAATTCCGGAGGAACCTGAATAACGGCCACATATCATCATCGGAGGGATAGATGGCGGCTTAAAGTGGTCATTCAAACAGCCGATTCTCTACTTAGGTAGGTAGGTAGCTTACAGATCATCGTTACCTCCTATTTTTATTCCCGCCTATTGACCACAGATCCTGGACCAGTGTCGTGACACTTACCAAGGAAGCCTATCACTCTTCAAGTTGAGGAACTCACCAGACGCTTCATCTCGGGTCGCTCTGTCAATCTACACCGGGCGTGTTAGTAAGGTACGAGATGTGAAGCCATACAACTAACTATTTTCATCATACCCTCCACGCTCTCCGCGATGGTATATGTAGCTTTCTCCAATCCCCACTCCTTGGCAATCCAATTCCCTGGTTCGGTTTGAACCAATCTTAACAGGATTCAGTTAGGAAGGCAGTCGATTTGTATGTGGGATCACTTCTTACCCTGGATTGAGCACCATGGCGACTAGCCATTCATTCGTGAAATGGATTGCACTACCAACCAGACCAATCAGCATGACAAAGTTTATTATATTTGCGACGCGGGATTCAATCCTAAATCGTAGGGCAAAACAGGCAGGCGTTGAAGATAAGTACTCACCGGGTCAACCAATTTAAAGAAGCTTTGGCTGCAGCATAGGAGGTGCCATCCCAAGACCGAATTTTTCCCATGAGAGTAATAGAGCCGCCTCCCGTCGAGATAGACACCCATTTCGGCTTTGAAGCCTTTTGCATCAAGGGGAGACATGCCTGGAAGAGCATGAGAGGGCCTACAGCGTTGACCTGATACGTGCTCGTCATCTCTTGGGCAGTAACTCTGTCGAGTGGGGTGGTTGGGAGTGGGCTCCCGCCTGCATTGGCGATGACGATGTCCAAGTGCTCGATTCCCTCAGACTTGACCACCTGCAAAGCCTGTTGTGGGTCGGTTGGCGAGGTACTTTCGATTGTGACCAGCAGCAGCTTCGACCCATCAGCTGCGGGGAAAGCCTTCAGTTCTTCAACGCCCGGGGCCGAGGCGGCACTTTCGCGAATACTGCCGATGACGATATGTTGCGGCCTTGAAAGATACGCTTTGGCAAAGCCGTTCCCTATGCCTGAGAGGATAATACAAGTATTAGTACTGGGCAATGACGGCGAAGAGCAGACCTTGATCATACTACACAAGTCAGGAAAGACGGTGAGATGGAGCACGTACCGCGACTCACACCACTTATGAAAACCACAGTGGCCATGATAGACAATTCGAGAAATTGAGCAGTATGAACGTAACACGGGAGAAAACGTCGAGCACAGTCAATCAAGCAAGTGTCAAGCTATTCAGTAACAACAGGCGCGCTTAGGAGTAGGGCTATGGAGGGCAGGTCCCTGCATCCCCGCATCCCTTCATACCGAATCGGAGTCCGAGAACGTGTAGGAAGGGAAGGTTGGTCGTGTTGGCTTTCCCAGACAAAGGGAGTGGGGGCTGACTTACCAAAAACTTGTACACAATTCTGCAGTTGGTTTGGCCGCGCGGGTGTCAGGGACCAACTACTTACCTATCAGAGGTAATCATCGCCGCAATCGTTATGCCGTGCCTCATGTTCCGCGACAGCGGCGCCCGTTTCGGCAGCCATCCACCCCTCCGTCTTGGTCCACATCGCTCGTTCTCTCGCCACTAAAACAGCTACTATAGTCATATCTAAAGAAGGGGTTCAAATATCATAATTACTAAGTGCGATCTACTACTATCAATGATGGTATCTCTGTTCAACCTTCGGTCCCTCATAACCCAATTCTGGCCGCCCCGGCCTACATTCACGGATGCCGACATTCCCAGGGGCTCTCAGGCCGGGCGAGTCTTTATGGTGACGGGGGGCAATGCAGGCATAGGTTACGAGTTGTGTAGAATCCTGGTTGGTACTGGCGCGACCGTGTACATGGCCACTCGATCCAAGGTGAGTCCATTCGAACTAGGTGCTGGCGACATGCAATAGGCCGTATCCGCACTTGTTTATGCTGGACCAGATTGATTCACTGACCCTACTTCGCAGGCGCGAGCCGAGGCGTCTACCCAATCGATCAAGTCGTCGTACAAGGAGCCAGGTGTTATGACGGGTCAACTCAAGTTTCTACACCTAGATCTGAGCGACCTCAGCTCGGTCCGAGACGCGGCGCGTCGCTTCGCGCAGGAGGAGAACAAGCTTGACGTCCTCTGGAACAATGCGGGGATCGGCCCCAACGCTGTCGAGTACGGGGTGCGCACGGCGCAAGACCTGGAGCTCTTCATGGGGGTGCACTGCGTAGGCGCACTGCTTCTCGCGGAGCTGCTGCTGCCCCAGCTCCGGGCCGCCGCCTCCTCTGAGATTCCCTCGCGCGTCGTCTGGCTGACGAGCATCCTCGTGGATACGTCGGCGCCGCGGGATGGCGTCAACTTCGCCGTCCTGGAGACGGGCACACGCGACCAGACGACCAACTATGCGGCCTCCAAGGCGGGCGCGTGGGTGCTGGGTCGAGAGTTCGGTCGCAGACACGCCTTAGACGGCGTTCTCAGCGTCGTTATGAACCCCGGCAACCTGGATGCTGGGTCGTTCAAGGGGACGCCGCGTTTCGCCATGTTCATGATGAGGGTGTTGTGGCTGCAGACACCGGTATTTGGAGCGTACACGGAGCTCTTTGCCGGGCTGTCTCCGGAGGTCACAAGAGACACAAACGGCAATTTTATCTTCCCATGGGGTAGATTGGTTCCCGACAGTAGTATCGTGCGTCAGGACGTTTTGAAGGCGGCCGAGTCTGAAGAGCTGGACGGGCTCGGCTACGGCAAGAAGCTATGGGAGTGGTGTGAGACCAAATGGAAATCGGCTGAGTAACTCTGCGATATATGTTTTTTTAAACCGTCGGGTAGCTATTAATAACGAGTAAGCGCGGCATTTCGACGGTGTTTCCAGTTAGAAAACCAATTACACGTTTGATTCGATGAGAACGAATGGAATTATCCTGGGTCGTTTGTTTTTCATTTTATATGATTACAACGCTTTTGTTACTATTTTAAACGAATTTATAACGAGTATAGCACAGCCTCCTGCAGGCAGAATGTGCGTTCAGACGGTGTTCATTCTACATAGTATTGAATACATAGGTAGATAGGTAGGTAGTATTGAACGCACAGCCTCAACTTGTATGCCTTAAGAGCCGAGCCCGACAGCTTATAAAGCCTCGTACCCCGAGAATCTCATCCATCACACATCGAAATCGATATGTCTCGATAGCTTAACTCTTTATTTGAATCGGTTTACCTGTGACCTTCAACGCAACTCCCAGTGGAGTAGATCTTATCATGGATCCAGCTCAATCATCAGGCTCATCTGAAGGGGCCGTGCTTCCTAAGATGACATCAGTTCCTGATCACGTATCAAGAGTTAGAAAAGAACTGAGCGTGCACACTTGCGATGTGTGCAAGCCTCCCAGGGTCCGAAGTCCCACACATAATCAAACGTGTCGATTCTAGACTGATAAATCCCACTGATGTAGACATTCACCAGAGCCGAGCATTTACGGTTTGTACTGCCCTAGCTTCCCCCTTTACGACCATTATTATTAACGACCAGTGGCAAAGACGCCATAAGCAGTCGCATAAGCTTCCAGGTTTCCCATGCACTTTTCCTGGATGTGGCAGTGCCTTTCATAAAGCGGAGTTGCTCGCCCTGCATACACAGCGGCAGTAAGTAATAACTTATTCAATTATCTAGGCAGAGTGTGGAATTAGCTTAGGCTTTGAACTAACAAATAGGACCTCAGCGAGAGCGAGAGCACAGATGCAGCCAATCGAAATCCTGATTCAGCTAGACTGGCATCGTACCCATCCATGGCTGCCATGGCACAGAGCGCACCCATGGCCATGGCACACAGGACACCCATGGCACCTATGGCATGTCACCCACTCATAGCATCGTACCGATCATCCATGGGCGCATCCCCATTTGGCCTCACTCCTATGTCCTCAATCCCAACCGAGTACCCGTCACTCCTCACTCCTCAATTTTCATATCCTCCATCCCAAATTCTACCTAGAAATGCCGTTCCTACGTTCTCAGCCCCAACCAAGGACCCGTCACTTGTCCCTCCTCAATTTTCAACATATCCTCCATCACTTATTACGCCTAAAAGTGCCGTTCCTCAATCCTTGCTCAAACTTAAGAATCGGCTCCCTCCTCCTGTCTCTGAGTCTAGCTCCGCTTCCCTTTCAGCCAGATCTAAGCCTCCATCCCGCAGCAGTTCTGGATTCGATGGTCCAATTGGTTTACCAACAAGGGTCCAGCAGAAAGGAGATGAGTTGCAGTTCTTACTAGATCCTGGCTTTCACGAGGTGGATATCCGGAGATTTTCTATAGACCTCGCAGTCTTGCTCACTCTTAACATTCCGGCGCTACAACTATTAGATATTGTAGATGTATTTCCAGATTTGCTTGAACGATTCTCAATCCGCTTGGGGCAGGAATTCGTATCAGAAAGACACAAGCAAGTAGCATACCTCATATTTTCACATATACAGTAAGCATGGACTCACAACGAATCAATTAGAAACATTCTAATGGATCAGACTTGTCGCTGGGATCATGACAAGTACAGTCAAACACAAAAGTTCCGTTGAACCATTCGCAGATAAAACGAACCCAGGGCAAAGCAAGGAAGCTCTTCCTACACGCCAGGAAGATCTATACACCATCCTCCAGACTTCAGCGTACAAATCACTATACGTTTCGGTTTTGAACATGGTCAAACTCAAGGCTCCAGGTACTGAAGATGCACAGACCAGAATACGACAGCGCATCCTCGAAATTCTAGACAGGCAATCCTCGTCTGACTTCACCCAACGAGGCTGGAGACAAGCGTATACGAAATTCACGATAGTATTTCAGGCTCCATGGATATCCAAGTTCTTTGAAACCCAATACTATGAATACTATGGCGCCTCTACCCAGGTAGCACTTGAAAATGTGGTCGTTTTGACAGGTACAAGCCATCAGGCGTGGGCTACGACGTGCCTGGAATACGTACAATCAGTTTGGCCAGAGTCTGGAATACAAGTCCTCAATCTCCACAAAGATCTCTTCCGATATCCTGGGCAAGCCTGTAATTGTTAGTTCTTGTTTGTCCTAATCTACCTTCTTTCAAGGCTGACCCATTTTCTCTTACCAAGGTACTCTTTTTGATGAGTTTGATCAAACACAACTCGTCGGTAAGATTAGCCCTGATGAAACATCATATACGGTATCTATAACGGGAACTGCTCGCTCAATAGCTGACGTTATTGAGCAATTGGTTTGGCTGAACACGTCGTTGAGCTCTATGACGCTCAACAAAGGCATTCTGTGCCAATTCCCTTCTTGTGAAGTATACGCTCAACCTCCTTCTCCCGCCGATGCTGTACGAATATGTTGGCCTACCTGCGCTGCTCTAGAAGTGGTGCAATCACCAGTTTCAACTGCCTCAGCAGGCGACTGTTGGACGAATATGTTCAATAATCCTGTTCTAGTTAAAGGATATCCTATACCACGGCGTCTAGATCGCGACAGCGGATTAGAAATACCACTCAGCTTGATGACGAATTTGGTGAATGCTAAGAAGATTAGCATGTTTTCCGGACATATCCTTATCAAGGGATATTCAACTATCTTGGTGCCCACAAAACAGCATGAAAACTTTGTGTTCTGGCACATGATATTCAATGAAGATGGTAGCCATATATCGTACGCGGACTCCAGGGTGAAGGCTCTCTTAGAAGAATACCCCCGAAACCTGAGCATTGGTGATCTGGAAACGGCTCGACACATACTCGGTTGGTGTGCAAATGTTAAGAACTGTACAGGTAAGAAGATATAATCTGTGGCCGAATGAGATGGACCCTAACATTCAATCAGGCGCTCGTGATGCCAACTATGAGATTGGCTGGTCCCGACTGAAGCAGCCCGGGCCCGGTTGCGCCTTCGAGAAAATCACCATTGTCGGCGGTATGTTTGTTACTGGCGGTATTTCCGCTACTATCGGCAAAAAGGACAAGGCGGTTCACATCAAATTCCGAGACGACTATACAATGCGCCTTAAATGGATCGCCAAAAAGTTTGTTGTATTATATGATGTGCAAGAGAGGAGGGCTTGGTTGGTTGATGGTGCTAGTGCCTTGCTACATCTTGTCCGCGCATCTCTTAAGCATGACTCAAGTGATGCTTTCAGGTCCCTATTTATCTACAAGGATTCGGCTTTGAGAGAAGCATCACAGCCTTATACGGGTAAGGCCGCGTCGATCAGCGTCCTCACAGATTGGCAAAACATCAATCTCCCCCTATACGCGAAGCCCGATAGCTCCCGGGAAGAAGTAAGCATCAACGAAACAGGAATGCGCGCAAGTATTCTCAGTAGTACCAAGACGAATTACTGCCTCAAAGATAGAATTGAAAACATCTGCGATGTGTTGGAACAGATCATGGCGCACCAGGCCGATACGTCCACGCAAGATGGGGTCGGGTTTAAGATAAGGTGTTCTGCTCGCCGACAGCTCGAAGGTTTCGATTTCATGGATGTTGCCGCAGACGAGGATCCCTTGTGGCCACGCGTGGCTACTCTTCGAGCGAGCGGTAAGGGCTGGGTTGATTTTACGAGAACCCTCCATGCGATCACGCTCTTTGGTACCGGTTTCGGGGACTTAATACAGCCAGCCAAAGGAAAGGCCATAGAGTGCACGAGATGTGGTGCTAATGTGGAAGTGCCCAAGGGACAAGATTATCTAGCCGTCTGTGTTTCGGAGATACAAGACATACTGCAGAAACGAGGAAGCGAAAACACGAGCCCCTGGCGACTAGTCGATGATATTTACTGGCATGCCCCAGACAAAACGTTCGAACCCTGCCATTGTACGGAAGATAATACGCCGAAGCATGATCGTGTTCAGGTGTTGCTCCCTGCCACATTCCCCAAGCTCTGGGGCAGGGGCTTCAAGAGCCCTTCCAACCTCGCCCTAACACCAAAAGGGGCTTTCCTCTTCGGCCACAGTTGGCGGTTTCCCCTTAAGTGGAATGACCAAGGTGTCCCTGAGGAGGGTCAACCCGAGAATCATGAGCTTGAGGAAATGGAAACGTCATTCCACGACAGTTCGATTGGGACTAATCTAGGCGCTTCTAGTGCAAACACTGCCAGTGGTGATTCTTCAGATTCTCCCGACCTTAACCGCCCAACTCGGCGCCGGACGAGGCCCTGGGAAATACCGCCGGTGGGGGACCTACTTCGTGGCAAGAGAATGAAGCTCTCTAACATAGCTTCTTCGAGTTCGAACAACTCTGCGATTGGAAAAGCAGACGTAGCAGTTCCTGAAGAATCGTGTGAATTGTCGCATACCAATTTTTTAACCCCTTTTGCGCATACCAGTGGTAAAATAAAAACGAAGAGTCCAGCTTGATTCATTACCTTTAGCTTTAAGCTTATATTGGGTTTTTTTAAACCCATTTTTAGCTTTTGAACCCTTTGAACCAGACAATAGAATTGACTGTCGAACCGGAGCTGGAGCTAGAGCCGGAGCCGGAACAGGATGAACAAGACCGTGAACGGGAGTAGGACGAGCGGGAGTCTACCGTACGAGATGGGCCAGAGCTGGAACTGGAGCAGGAGCAGGAGTAGCAGGTGTCACGATGCAGACCATAGAAGCATGGGAAAGAACTCTGTTGTGGCACGAAGGGCCCTATCTACGAGCTAGCGGCCACGGGCAGGTCCCGGGTCCATATACGTGAGCATCCTTTGTCTAAGCTATAAAGCCCCTGATGACTCCGATAGACTCCCTGGTTCCTGGTGGCCCAAGTGGCTAGACTCCTAACAGCAGGAGCCTGCCGTTCAAGAGGGGCAAGCTTTTTATACTCGGAGTTTAGCCAGGAGGTTCTCATCGCGTACAAGGCCATGAAAGGGTTGGAATTTCATTATTGTATCGTACGATAGATAATATATCACTCATTCTCTATATCATTACCCCTTTCCTGCATCTCTTGAACCCCATGTATAACTGCTGCAGGAGGATCATCTCCACGTAGATTTTCGTGCGAAAATAGGGGGTGGTTTTGCTCCAGGAGATTTAATAATTTCCCCTATATATATAGTTAATAAGCATATCGTACGATTAATTAAACAAACTCACATATCTCTCTGTACCCCGGGTAGGAGCCTCGATTAACTGAAGATAAGGCTCTTGCCCTGATAGAACATGCTCTCGTACGAGATCTCGGAGCCTTATATAAGTGCCTAAGTGTGGCCGCTTATCATCTTCCTCTGTTATTAAGAGACCATCAAAGCCTAAAGCTTCTAATTGCGTTTCGCACCATTCCAAGGTCTCAGGGGTCATGAATTCGTCGGTCTCAATATCCTCTAAAGGCTTATGCATTGCTTGAGCCGCCTCGTACGCTGCAGAGCCCTCTTTAATAGGGATGCCCCAATTGGCGACCTCATCTGCATTATACAGGTCGTAAGGAATACCTGGTCGTATGTGAGCTTTATTTTGCTTTCGAATTGTAGGGCTATTCCATAGTTCGACGAATTCAGCAAATTCAGCTCGAATCATAGGACCATAAATTGCGTATACAGCGATTTGGTCAACAGGGTCTTGTGGAATGAAGAGGCCATTATGTATCAACTCTATCTTGTAATCCTTGTAAGACAGGTTAGCACCGTACGATTATAAGAAGGGGTTATATTAAATGCGTACGATCCATCGGTTAACGGCTCCTTCTCCGAAGCGTTGAAACCATGACTCTAATTTGATATTTTGCGTACTGGGTCCCGATAGGTGAACAGATGAGAGGAGGCTTCCCTGGCGATGAATATTAGGATTACCTGCTTCATCTTCGTACGGTATCTCTGTTTGATCAGCCTCTGCCAGAGTAGCTTGGGCACCTGCCCATAAAGGGGTTTCTACACCATGGTCTGCTCGAGTGAAACATGGCCGAACCCCTCCCTGAATCACCGTACGAAGGAACTGTTTCAGGGTGTTTGTAGCTGTAGTTGCTGAACGCCCTACGTAGATCCAGATTATCAGGCGAGAGTACGCATCGATACAAGCGTATATCTATAGCACACGTTAATAGGTATATATAGAAGAATTATCGTACGAGACCAAACCTGGAATCCAAAATCGGCTAGCTTATTGTAGCCATCGAGGGACCACAGCCAATTAGGTCCTGGAACCCGAAACTCCGTACGATGATTCCAGCCAATTTCATGCCTCCCTTGAACCTCTACCGGGTATAGCTCTTTATAGATCTGGTACGTACGATTTTTTCCAACAAGGAGGCCGGCTTGGGATCGTACGAATTTATAAAGGTAAAACCTTATATACTGCCGGGTGGTTGATCTATAGGCTTTGTGTTTTTGAAGGAATTCTCGAGCTTGACGAATCATTGTATCACGTTCCTCGTCAGTACGGTATATTCGTTTAATACCATGATTTAGTTGTATAATTTCCAACCCTCTAGGGCTTAAATCTATACCTTCGCGGCGGAGGTCTCGAAGAACGGATGAATCCTTATATCCATGGTGAAATATAAGATACCGGATCAGCTCTATGAGATGAGAAGTAACTATCGTACGAGAACGCCTAGAAAGATCCCATTGTTTAAGCCTTCTTTCTAGCGTTCGTGATCCAACTGGGAAAAATTCCGAGAGATATTGGGTAATTGAGTCGACTGATTCGCCGACATACCAACGTTCGCTGATTTCATCCTTATAATCATCTATCCGAGATTTTGGACGGGGCATCTTCAAAATGAGCTTGTCGTACGAGATTTTTTAAAAAATTAATATTAATATTTGCATTGTGGTTTTGAGTAGGTGGAATTTTACCCCGCAATTTCTTTCTTCCATTTTGGCGGGTACCTACATAGTTGCGCCCAGAGCGGGCACAATCTTATCACCCCCCCTCCCCCCCCAACCTCCCTAGCCCCCCTATCTTCCAATCCTCTCCCCCCTTTAATTTTTTATGACTAAGAGACTGTCACAAGGATGTGTGCTCAAATAGTGTGTATTGTGTAAGTTCTAAGCTAAGCATACATGAATGAAGAAATGGTTTTATGAACGATCAGCTGATTACATAATCAGATGCGCTGCGCGCATCTCTAGGTGCATCAGTGCGTTTTCACGTGACAGAGACTTAACAGACCTAGAGTAGGATAGGATCGAAGAACAACTCTTAGGCGTACATATTAACCTAAAATAGGTGTTGAATTGAGTGATCAGACGACTTCTGTCAGGTACGTACAGTACGTGGCTTCTTAGGAAGAAATTATATATATAAACAGCGCCACAAGGGAGCGATATGTCGGTTCCCCCCATTATCCAACATGTATGGTCCCATCGGGTTGTTCAGCCATTCATGCTTCAGCTGTTCCTCATCTTGGACAGTCCAATCCTGGTTGAGTTGCGGGTTCGGCAGCATGTTCCGAAGCTCTTCGAGCGTTAGAGGGGGGTTCGTTTCACGAGGAGCTTCTTGGATTTCTTCAATACGTCATGCAGACTTGGATCATTGTCCATGACCTTTTGTAAGTCCTTGCGCAATTCATAGGGTCGTTCGCTTTCGCTAGACGACTCGATGGCACGAGCAGATCTACGGCGAGAGTATCAATGCGCCCCTAGTAACATTGTATGATACGGGATTCGTTGCTTGGCTGTGGCCAATCGCGATCGTCTGTCGTAAATGCATTCTGTCCATATTGCTTTCTGGAATCGGGCGGACCAAAAAGATTATGACAAGAAAAAGAGATACTGATTGGAGTGCCGCTGCTCGTCTAGTAGTCGTTGCTCCTAATCGAGTTGCCGCTGCCTCCTCATCCCATTTATCCAATATAATCTTGCATTGCCCGTGATCAAACTTGGTGAGTATTACAATCTTAACGTCGTGGTTTGAGATGGAATACCACCACTGCATATCCACGTGTAGCTGATCTAACGATTCCGAGTCTCCGGTCTCGATAACCAACGTTGGCCATTCACTGCGACCCAAACGTCCAGGATGTGGACCTCCAGTAGAGTCACCTTCTCCAAAATCCCCTCCAGAATGACTTGCACGAAATGAAGTACAACATTTAGGCATCCAAGTCATTTGTATGCCTCCTTTGACAAGCTGGCCGTAATATTTATCATGGAGCGAGAGATGGAGGCTTTCGTGAACGCTAGTGGGGATTGTGATGATGAGTATTTGTGAGTTGGCGTGATAGCGACGCCAACGAAATCTACGCCTACGTATCTCTCTGAAGAGTGAGAAAAATATAGCCGACAGCCCGGTTTAGCTCTGTTGAAGCCTGGGTGCCTGCTTCCCAGCAATGTCTTCTACTTGACGATGGGCCAAGATCTGGCAATCCAGGTTTTGTGCCTGTTCGATGGTATGCAAGTCGTCTCCTGAGACATTGTCGCGGTTGGGTTCATTGTAGTTGAGAAAATGCAGGGGAGGCTCCATGTCTGCCGCGCTGTTGGCAGAAGCGGCAGAAGCGAAATATTCGCCTGATGTCGGCATTTTAGTCCAGAAGTCTGAATCGTAGGATGTCGATGGCTTCAACTTCTTAGCGTCCCCGCCGAAGTCATCGCTGAGGGACCTAATATCAACCTCCAGTTCCTTCCTGGGGCGTTTGCATCTCTTGGCTGGGAGACACATCTAAATCATTAGTTCACGATGTAAGAGAACATCAAGATACCGATTCACATACGTGTAATGGTAAGAATATCTCCAGAAACGCCATTGATCACTTGGAAGAGATCTTATTCCTTTGTAAATTGTATAGTCGAATTTTCGTCGTCTCGGTCTAATAATAATACAGTAGGCATTATCGAAGCGAATGATGGAAAGTTGGAAGAGGTGTTGAGTGCAGTTCATAGGTACCTACCTAGGTATATATAACAGGGAGGGAAAATATAAACTTTAATTGAATCAAAATTAGGTGCATGATTACCTAGGCAGACTCCCATCTCTGGAAGTCGTGCTTGGAATGATGGAATAATTAGAGTTCCATATGAATTACATTATGTAATCTCTCTCCTAACAGGATCCATTCGTAATAATGCCCCTGACTATGTGAAATAACCTTTGTGGAGATACAAAAATCTCAACCATTAGGTACGCACCTAGGTACCTACCTAGGTAGATATCTTCACAATGTCCGAACTAAAATCAAAGCAGCAGAGCATGAAGCAATAAAACTGAGTTAAGCTTCGGTTGTTACTACTCCGTTGGCAAAGCATTGTGATATTTAAAGACATTATCCGGGTCCCACTGTTTCTTCAAAGCCACGAGACGGGGCAGCTTGTCTTTTCCATAGATCTGCTCGATATTCTCATCCCCATGGGCGTAACTTACATATACTGACAAGTCAGAGTATCCAGATGTAGCGGCAAAAGCGTCGCGCAGCTCACGAGCGAAAGCATTTGCTGCTTCCTCCACCGGGTTTCCTAGTTCCGGCCAGCCCATCTGGAACATGCTGCGAAATATGTAAGTTAGCTAATAGTTCTCGAGATAGAATTACGGGATAATATCCACGTACAAGTTGCCTTTGGATTCCCTCCAAGGATACGCTGTGTCATCCGTGGACACTGCGGCCACGGCCTGATTCGAGAACGACTCGAGGATACCGGCACAAGCGCGACCATCTGGATTGGCCCTGTAAAAAGCATCGAATTTATCAAAAGCCGTGTTGAGTGTATCAATTGCAAATCGACGGACGTTGGCTGAGAAGATGCTGTGAATAGATCCCGGCAGACCCAGTACTGCGACCATGCCGAAGATCAATACCGACGGCACTTCATTCCAGGGCACGACGCTGGCACGGACGACCGGGGGGTTGAGCGCGAAAAATGGTTCCAGGACTTGACGAGCTCGCGACTCAGGGCCACTGTACACAAAGGTACCTATAACTTGCGTCTTCACGTATAATTAGCTTGTTGTGACATACTGCAAATCAATCACACTCACTTGGTTGGAATCGGCATTCCATGTAATGGCAGTGTTGATTCCCAGCTCGGGCGGCATCGTCTCTTCAAATGTCTTCAAAACATCGAAGTAGTCTGACTTCATGTTGGCTGGGTATATCATATCGGTAGTGAAAACCTGTCCACCATTGACTGCTTTGAAGAGCTTGTAGGTTGCGGATGTGATTATGCCAAAGTTAGCACCTGCGCCACGAATTCCCCAGAAGAGATCCGGGTTCGAGGACGCAGATGCTTCCACAATGTGCCCGTTGGCCGTTACAAGCCTTACCGACACAAGGGCGTCGATCATCAAACCAAAAAGGCCTTGGTAGAGGCCAACGCCGGCGCCGACTGTCGCACCGATTACGCCGACATGGGTACAAGAACCTACAGCTATTGAAAGGTTAGCAGACTTGACGAGTGAACAGGGCCCTCTTCGCCATACGAATCTCAAATCCTGCTTCCAATACAGGACCCATGAGGCTGCCTATCGTCACCCCAGGACCAATCGTAACTGTTTCGCTGGCGGCATCGATACTGATCGTATTCAAGCCACTAAGATCGATAGCCAATCCATTATCAAGTCGACCTAGTGTAGTGCCATAGCCATGACGACCGCCCGTGGCTAGGAATGGGATGCTTGACGCTCTTGCCAACTTGACCTGGAGCAACGAGGTTAGTTCGGCCCTAAGAAAAGCGCCCCAGTGACTTACAATCTCCGCCACATCATGCTCACTACTTGGTTTTACAGCCGAGGAAAACGTTGGGGCCGCGTAGAGCGACCATCTCTCCGTCGAGTTGGTGAAGGCATCGGAACCGGGATAGGAGACCGCCGTATTGGCAGGCCACTGTGGGTCCTTATCACTCATGATGGAATAGGCGATTCTGGAAAGTAGTGCAATACACACTGATTTCGATGCAGGTAAATTGGTGTAAAACTAGCCAATTGTAATTTTAGTATTTCATGTTGTCCAAGAGGAGTCTGGAAGAGTGTATTATTTACGAAGAATTAGCAGGTTGTTAAGGGATAACCGGGTTCCGGGTGCTCTGCGGGGGGGAGTAAAAGGAATGTTGGTAGTCTTTGTCAGTAATTGGGGTCCCAAGCTTTTTATTACACATGTCATGAGCGATTCTCGCATTAGCAAATAGATTACCGGGTTTTTCTCGACCTCCCTCGGTTCAGGTACTAGCTACAATGTATTCTCGTTTGAGAGGAACATCATAGGTAGCCCTGGGAGAAGACAGTTTTCAAAAGACCCCTTGCACTGGACACAGCCAACAGAGCATGCAGTTATCGGCTGCATCACATCCAACCCGACGATCGCCCCTCTCCACCTCCGTCCCTTTGTTCGATAGCTACCTAGGTATCTACCTACTTAACCGCAAAATCAAGCCTTTCCTCCCCTTACATTAAAAATTAAATCCTCTATCTAAAATAACTCATAAGATCTCACAAGCATGTGCGTACCAAATTGACCCTTCAAGTACCTAATTGAGGGTGGAGGGATGTATCTAAATATAGCCTCCGGAACCACGGAACCTTGGTACAGAGACCCAGAACCTAATAGATTACCTAGTACCTAGGTACTCAGGTAGGTAGCCTGCTTACACACTCGTTATTCTTGCCTTTTATTGTATTACCTTTTTCATAGAATAGGTGACACTGGTAGGTGGCAGACTTCTCTAACACCTGATTAGGGACTACTAGTGCTAGCTTTCAGTATTTCATCCTGACAGTGACATAAAGGGGCCTGCCTACTTTAGAATAGCTCACTTCATCATAATATACTACAACTTACTATGAGCGAAGCCCTCAAGATTGACACCACTCAGACGACGACACCTTAAAAGGCGTCGTAGTAGGTTTCCACCATTCTGCAGCACTTGGAAAACTCTCCCTGGATCATACTTCGTCGCAGCCTCGCGAATCTTTCCGAGATTGTCTGGACCGTAGCTTTCTAGTACCGTCTGCAAGGGACCACCATCAGTCATGAGCTGGAATCTGAGGTGGTCTCCACTCGACTTTGCGACCTGCTCGGCGCCGCGTTGCAGGTCGTCCACGTTGCGAATTCCCTCTTCGTCTAGACCAGGGTCCGACCAAAAGCCAGCAAATGCATACCCTAGACATTTTTTATACAGCTAGCGGATGGAGGGCACGTAGAAGGCTAAACGAAATGAAATGTAAAATCAAGTACGCGTCGGAAGAGAATGGCCGAATACGACTCACAGTTCTGTGCCAATTTCTCTATCCCCACGATATTTCCGCCTCTCCACTCTCCCTCTGTGACGGCGCTCGATGCCAGCGGTTGGATAGTATAGGAGATCTCGGCAACTGCCGTCTTGTTCGCCTCAAGCCAAAGCTCGTGCACTTTGAGGTAATGATCGAGGGATACCTTGGTGCTTGTGACGGATTGCGTACGTCTTCCTTAGGTGAGCGACTTCCCGGACGACGGTAAAGGGGGCTGTGGTGGGAGGACACTATAAATGCTTACCTCGCGCTCGGCGGATTAAACTGTATACTTGCCACAAGGGACACGATGGTACCATCAGCCCATGGAACTGCGGTAGCCGTGAGACTCTTGAGGTTAAGAAACGGATCGAAAGCACTCGGGACCTCAACCGGCGCATCGGCATATAACAGCCCAACTACGATGAAAGTCGGGTTGAAGCTGACAAACAAGCCGATTTTGGGATCGGATTCCATAGATTCCTGGACCTCGACAGTGGCCCGGAGGATGTTGACATAATTAGCCGGGTCGTACAGGTTCACTGTGTACTTGGTCTTGATCAAGGGGTAGGTTTCGAAGTCGAACCGCGTTACAATGCCTTTAACATAAGACAATGGACTTGCATAGAGTCGCATCATCGTAACACGTACCGAAGTTCGTCCCATCGCCCTTAAGAACTCTCCAGAGATCCGGGTTTGTTTCCGAATTGGCATTCATGACCGAGGTGTCACCTAGGACAACCTTACCAGGGACGAGATATGTGGTTAGGTAGACTCAGGTTTGGGTATGCGACTAGATCAACTAAGTGCTCACCTCGAAGTTTTTCACGCCGTCTGCGGGAAGACCATGGATATTAGGGAATGCCGACATGCCACCTTAGAATGAGTCTTATTAGCATCTGAATGGCAGAACGTCATCTCGCCGCGACATAGTTACCACCAAGAATGCAGCCTCCGACGCCAACGCGAAAGTTGCGGCACTCGATGATTGAACGCCCACGCTCTTCGAGAAAGGCGCACACATCCCCCATGTGCTTCCTCCGCCGGCGCGCAGGGTGCCGTCCCTTTCATCAAGAGAGAGGGATTTGCTGTCGCGCAAGTCGATGAAGACGCCTGACCCGTCGACGCTGTTAGAATTGACGTTGCTATAGCGACCCGTGCTCCAAATCGCGAACTTTACCTCGAGCTTCTTCAGGGTGCCAAGCACGGCCGCGACCTCGTCGGTGTTACGGGGACGCACGCAGTAGGCAGCTGGCAGCCAGCAATTCTGAGACTTGGACACGAAAGAGTTCTCTCAGTAAGCAGGACGTCTTCACGCAAGCTTAACCTCGATCGAAAAGTTTATCACGACTTACCAAGGTCGCTGTTGCTCGGCCTCATAGTTCGAACGCTGGGGCGTCTTGACGACACCAGTAGCTTGGTCCTGGAGAACTTTACAAGCTGGCCTGGCGAGGTCTGAGGGCGTTAAGCGAATGGTCGCGTCCATGTTGAAAGTCCTGGCTAATGTCGAAGCTAGTGTATTCTTATGGTCAACGTAGCAAATACCCTAGTTCTAATAACTACAGGTATACACTGCAGACGGGAACAAAGAGGTCGTCTCGTCATCTACGAACAGAATGGCCTACAGCGCATGACCACTAGACGTGACTATTGAAATAGTGAAATTAATCTAGTTTTTATATGAAGTAGTCCTGGCAGTGGTGTCCCTGAAAGTCCCCTGGTTGTCGTTGTTGGCTCCTAACAAAGCGACCCACTCTAGTATCCGCCTCCAAGCAAACCAGCAATTCAGGTTGAACCAGCGAAAAAAGCCCTCAGCTGTGAAATGCTGTTGTTTTTCATGAAGAACACAGGAGGAAGCAGCTCAGGTATATACTTCTGGAGACGAGCAACAACTGATAATTTGATGATTGAGTCAACACCGCGGTCTTCTAGTAAATGTTGTCAGTGAGGCATTCCGACTCCACGCCTATCTCAGCAGTCAGGATGTCAATAATGGTCTCGAAGTTAACGCTAGATTTTCCGTTCGAAATTGAAGATTGGCAACTCTTCAGTTCTTCCAGTTCCGAAGAAACTTTTGGGTAACTTGTGAACCTGCTGGCTGTGTCTCTTCCAGGACCGATCTCGCGAGAGTCCGCTGCACAGGTCGTTGCGCAGCAGCGCGTTACTACTCCTTAACTTCTCACGAAGAGGGGCGCGTGGCGGCGGATCCAAGCGTCCTGGCTTTCCGCAACGGAACTTGGCTTGAGATCTTGTGAGTTATGCATGCTGAGCACCTCGTGAGCGTTACGGATCTCATGGACTTGGATGTGATCTACTAGCTGAGCAAAATCTCGTCCTTGGAAAAGTTGCCTGTGTTCGGGAGGCAGGAAAGCAATAGCAGATAGCATCGTATCAAAGCAGGAGCGAAGAAAAGTACCAAGCAGGTCTGAGTTCTGTATCTCGCGTATAAGGTCGACTAGATATAAGGCTCCGCGGATTAATAGCCGAAGTAGAAGACGTTAGCCGTAGCTTTCATATCGGGCGACTGTAGGTTACTAGTAGTAGGGGAGGGAACTGAGGTCAGGCATCGGAAACAGAAGACCATGAACTCCAGCGCCGACCCCACCTCCAGCTGATATCTTCCCGTGTCGCAACGTCAAAAATGCGCCATCTTGTTTGGAGGAATGATGAACATATAGTGGTGTAAGTGATCAAATCCTACGCCAGAATTATCTAACAGAAAGACTCAGAAAAAGTGAGTGTATCTTGTACGTGTTAACATTGCTTGTATGTGTTAACAATGTTAACACATACAAGATAAACATCAATGTAGAGGACTAGGTCAGTGGGTCGGAGTTTCAAAAAGTGAAACTCCGTGGGGTGTGGAGACAAGGAATATCTTGGCAATGAGGTAAGTTTATGGCCCGGGCCGTGTGCGGGGCCGATAACATCCTCCTTTCCGTCGATTGGACTGTTGGACGACGAAAGGATCGAATATACAATCTCAGATCAGATACCCTCCCCCATAGATGATCTACATGTAGGCGGGCATTGCAGGCATTGGTAGCAGCCCTACCAGCCTACCTAAGCCTCATGCCCATAGTCTAGTCTGCGGGTATCTGGGAAGATCTCAGATCTATCCAATAACAACACCGTTCACCTATATGCTGGCTGGTCTCTTCCACGTCATCATGACAAGCCGCATTTGCTTTGTCTTCGCCTCCATGCTGAAGTCCGGAGTCTGCAACCAAGACACCTTATCACCCATTTAGCTTCCGCTTCCGCTTCCGCTCTGACGCAGCCAGGCGCCGCTGTAAACCAGATATCCTAACCTTTTCCAAAATGCCGTCCTTGACCTCCATGGCTGAAAGCATTCTGACTCGGGCAAAGAAGCTCGACACTTATCTCGAGGCACAGAATATTGCCTATCCATCATTCGACAACGACACGCTCGATCAGCTACCGTATGAGCTCCAAGATGAGCGCTGGGCACTGGCCAACGATGTCAATGAGCTGAAGCAACTGAGCCGAGGCGCCACGCAGACCACCTTGGACTGCGCATTTAGCGTGAGTAGTGGTCTATGCTATTTCCTTCAAAGAGATCCGGAAGAATGCAGCGTAACATTCGTTGAGACAGTGGACTGACGCCCTCGGCCTGCGCGTTGTGTATCATTATAAGCTAGCAAACGCTGTGCCTCTCGATGGAACCGCGTCCTATGCCGAGATCGCCACCGCATCTGGCCTCAAGGAGGACCTCTGTCGACGGTTCATTCGCTTAGCCATGGGCAGCCACGTCTTTACCGAAGACTCGAAGACGCAGCGTGTGCGGCATACCGCCTCTTCTCGACGCCTAGCTACGGATCAGGGCTTCTATGATGCGGTCGGTCTTGAAATAGACGACCTCGGACCCGCGTCATCGAAGCTCTTAGACGTATAGGAGAAGCACGGACAGGACGCGGCTGAGCCCAATCAATCCGCCTTCTGCATGTTCAACGACACCAATGAGCCTATTTTTGACTTCCTTGCAAGCCATCCCGAGAGAGCGCGGCGCTTCGGTGGAACTATGCGTTACTTTACTAATAGGAATTCGTGGGATCTGCGACACATGTCGGCGTCGTTCGACTGGCCGTCCATTGACCAGCCTGGCGCGCAAGTCGTCGACATAGGGGGTGGCAACGGCCAGATCAGCCAGTATCTTGCACGTCATACAACGCATGTGCATTACATCGTCCAAGACCTTGCCCATGTGGTATCGCAAGCACCTTCGCAGCTGCCCGGCGATCTCAAGGACCGCGTCGAGTTTGTCGAACACGACTTCTTCACGCCGCAGACCATGGAACCGCCGGCCGCGTTCATAATGCGCTCTATCCTGCACAACTGGGCTGACAAGTACGCAATCCGTATTCTGCAAGCTCTTGTACCAGCTATGCGCAAAGGCACAAAATTACTCATTTACGAGCATGTGCTTCAAGACCGGCCTGTCACCGACCTCACGGGACGCTTTGGTTTTCAGATGGATGCCATCATGGCGACTACCTTTAACGCACAGGAGCGCACTGCTGTTGAGCATGAGCGTGTTCTCAAGAGGGCAGACCCGCGATACGTAGTAGAGGCAGTGTGCCGCCTCGAAGGCAGCACTAGGAGTATCGTAGAGACAGGCTGGACGGGGTAGGTGGGAAATCAGACAGGGGATGGTTTCGAATAACGGCATTCTCCAGAGACTCCAGTCAAGCTTTCAAATCCATAGATATTCGCCACTAGATATGATACTTGATAGCAGATTGTATCGCTCATTAGCGGCACTGGAGTCGAATAACTTACAAGGAGATCGATATCATTCACCAGTAGTGTCTGTGCAAAGCTACTTAGCCTACCTATCTATCCTGAGTATCCTGGCTGCCCTGGCTATCATGATCAGAACCATGACTAGGTGCCTACGCAGGGAATATCATCTCAATATAATCAGGCATGACTATATAACATCCGGTAAACTGCTTTCCACATCCATCATCCACCTGATCTCCTCGCATAGCTCCCTCGCAGATTCCTCGGACAGTGCCGCCATCGGTTGCCGCGGAGCTCCCCCATAACTATGATAATGCTGAAGGATCGCCTTGAAACCGGGTATCGCGCGCTTCGTGAGCGACCAGTCCGCCTTTGCTAGCGCCTGCTGCATCTCTCTCGCCTCTTCGTGCCGGCCCTGCACTGCGAGGTTGTATACGTTGACACAAGCACGTGGGAACACATTCGCCGCACCGACGATGGCCCCTGAGCCCCCGACGAGTACTGACGGCAAGATGAAGTCTGCGACGCCTGCGTAGGCGAAATAAGGCGACACGCCAGCGGAAGCTGCAACAACTTCGGAGACGGGCTTCACAGCTCCCGCCACGCGTGCCAGCTTGCCGACGTTTCCGCACGTGAACTTGGTGCCTACGATATTCGGATGAGCAGCTAGGCGCTCTAGTAGCTCCGAGTCGAGATCGATGCCAGCCACGGCCCCGGGGTAATTGTAGACAACGACCGGCAAGGGGCTTGCCTCTGCAACTTGCTTAAAGTATCGTTCGATGGTAGCAGAGTCCATTGCCCATTTGAAGAAACTCGGCACCATCAGCAGCACCGCGTCTCCTCCGGCAGCCGCAGCATCGCGACACAAGTCCAGTGTCCCGCGAACGGATTGGTCAGATGCGCCCACCATGATCGGGATAGTAGAGAAGCCTGCTGCGTCGAGTGCCTCGCGCGTAGTGCGCGTAACTGCTGCGCGCTCATCTCGAGAAAGGTAGACAGCTTCGCCATTCGAGCCGTTGGTCGTGATACCTGCGACTCCCGCCCGTGCTAGACGTATAGCATGGCGGCCTATGGTTTCTTTATCAAGCTCTTCCGTCTCCGGGTGGAAGAAGACTTGTGTTGGGGCGTAGATTCCTGTCGTGAGTGACTTAGGCATGCTGCTGGATGATAGGCTTCAGTTCGGGGTGCTCAGTTCTCACGTCAAAGTGATATGGCAGCTGGGCGTTTCTGGGACAAGAACTATTAATGAGTTGTACAATAAAGTACACCTCGTACCGTGGCTTGAAATCAACTCGAGAAGACATCATCGGGAAATGTGCGATCGTCAAACTTCCCCAATAGAAAGTCGTCGTGGGCTGAAAGAGAAAATAGCATAGCTTGTGGGGGTAAACGGCATTCATGGAGGGTTGTCACTGCATATGGAGGCATCCGAGACCCGAACGAACTATCTATCTGCTGATGCAACGTCAAGCTAGGGGATGGACGCCTGTCAAGAACAGGACCCCTGACGTGGAGTGGTGCGGGTATAGGCGGCAGATGGGGCGCATTCATGTCCAACGCTAATTAGCCCTAGCCCGCCGTCGCCAGGGGTTATAGTCCACACCACATTATGTGGAGTATGTGGAGATTGAGACGATTGGCGGCTCACGATGGTTGTATTCCGTGGAGTATGCCGATATTCCCCAAGTCCCATGATAGAAGTATTCGTTCTCGAAATCCGCAAGAAACACGACGTCCGTTGTTTATTATGGTACGATCGCACCGTGACGAGTTTCCTAATCATTTTTCTATTCCATTCCCATTGCTCCCGAGTTGCTACCCCTATTCAAGAATTTCTCCTTTCTTGTAAGACCTCCGTAAAGCTTGGTCGGGACCCCTCTTGAATTTTACATACGATGCCATCAGCAAAAATGCCTGTCGACGTCGGCGATGTCACCATCACGGGCTTTAAGGTAATTGACATCCGATTTCCGACAAGTCTCGATGGAGTAGGCTCAGATGCTATGCACGTGGGCACAAATGGCTCGCATCCATATATCCAGTTACAGACGAATCAACAAAATCTCATTGGCGAGGGCATTGTAAGATGAACCAAACCCCTTCGACTGAGAGGTTCCGCTAAAAAAGAATGATCGTAGGCATTCAGCAACGGCCGGGGAAGCGAGCTCATATGCATGGCTCTCGAAATCTTCGCGAAACGCGTAGTCGGCAAGACGATGCATGAATTGACTCGCAACATGGGCAAAACATGGCGATACATGGTCTCCGATTCTCAATACCGGTGGATTGGCCCGGAGAAGAGCGTCACACATCTAGCCGTCGCAGGCGTTCTGAACGGCGTGTGGGACCTCTGGGGCAAGATCCTCGGTAAGCCGGTCTGGCAGATAGTATGCGACATGTCGGCCGAGGAAATCGTCCGTTGCATTGACTTTAGGTACATTACGGATGCAGTCACCCCGGAAGAGTGCGTAGCCATGCTCAAGAAAACAGAGGCGGGAAAAGAGCAACGACTCAAGGAAGCATATGACAACGTAGCGGTCCCGGCATATACCACATCGCCAGGATGGTTGGCATTCTCTGGGGATAGGATGCACGAGGTTTTGAAGGAAACCATTACCCAAGGATACAAGGTCTTCAAGTTCAAAGTTGGAACCAGCGTCGAAGCCGACCGGGAACGATTGTCTGCAGTGAGAGACGTGCTAGGATACGACAACGACTATCAGATCATGATTGATGCAAACCAAGTAAGGGATTATTACTCTTAGTCTCGTTGTCTTGAGATGCTGACCCATATGTTAGATATGGAGTGTGCCCGAAGCCATAGAGTACATGAAGCAACTGGTAGAGTTCAAGCCGGTTTTCATTGAAGGTTGGCTAAACTTCTCCCCAGCCTAGCCCAGTTATTCCACTAACACATGTCAGAACCGACCAACCCAGACGATGTGCTTGGCCACGCAGCAATTCGAAAGGCGTTGAAACCATACGGCGTCGGTGTTGCGACGGGAGAGGCCGCGCAGAACCGAATCACTTTCAAGCAGCTTCTGCAAGCCGAGGCGACAGACGTTGCCCAAATAGATGCTGTGAGGCTAGGCAGCGTCAACGAGTGTCTGGTAAGCTTCTGACATTATCCGTCTGCTATCATCGTCCCCAGCTAATGTTTCTCCGCACCTTAGGCCGTTATGCTGATGGCGCTGAAATTCAACGTGCCCTGCGTGCCGCACAACGGTGCCATGGGCTTGACGGAGCTCACCTCTCACCTGAGCACGATCGACTACGTTGCAATTAGTGGACGCAAGTCGATGTTGGAGAATGCCGACAGCCACCGCGAGAACCTGCGACATCCTTCCAAGATTATCGATGCTCACTACGTCACACCGCTTGCGCCGGGATACTCTACCGGTTATACCAGTGAAGCATTGGAGAAGTACACATATCCGGATGGAAAGTTCTGGATAACAGATGTTGGGCAGCAAATTATCGCGCAGCCGACGGGAGGCGAGCTGTAGACTTATAGCTCATTTTACTTCTAGCTTTGTCAAATGGAATAGAAACTCTGTGAGATAAAAGTATAAAGGATCATTTTTTAATATCTTTTATTTGAATTCGGTTTTGATTTTCTACTATTTGCTCATTGGAGTGAGTTTATCGAAACGTGAGCGGAGACGTGTTTTCCTCTGCATCTCCTCAATAATTGACACGACGTCCTCAAGGCTGGATGCCGCCCACGAGCGGACGTTTTCTATGGCCAAACTCTGAAGCTCGTCGATATCGGGAACGAAATGGTTGAGTTCTTTACTAAGCCATGAAAGCGTGAGTATGATGGTAGCGCCCAGGGAACTAGGGCTCTTGTCAGCATTTCGAGGTTGTGAAATTCTCCAATGTACTTACGACAAGGAGAATGTCCAAGTGTATTGACTTGCACTTCGGAGTATGTCTGAAGTAATGTGAAGGTACATTCGGCAGCTTTCGATGCAGATTCCTGCTTTCTCGATAATGGCGCTTGGGATCGACGATTCGCTGTGTGTTGCTACGTAAAGAGCAAATGGGCGATATATGATATGTCTTGCAGCGAAATATCGGATCCTTAGAATCGCAATTCTATCATTCTCCAATGGCCCGAGTTCCAACGGTGGCCTACATGGCTCAGGAATAGACGTGTGCCAGAGATCCAGTTGTCGGTGCAACTCGTCGCAGACTGATGTCATCGACAATATTTCCTCGATCGAAAACTCATCCGGAGCCATTAGGGATGTAGAAGAAAGGGATAAGAAGTTTTGCCTTTGTGGATAGAGCGAGTTATGAATGCGATTCAATAACCGGCGAATGGATATCTCGGCCAGAAAGCAGGTTGAGTGCACAGTGTCCAGGTTGTTGCATCTAGGGAGGCTGGCTTCATCCGTCAGCTGCTGAAGGCTACTTCTGGGCAACTCTAACTCCGCGAGCCGGTCACACTCAACTAAGAAGCAGGACCAAAACAGGCGCAGGGTGATCTCTTCGGAGCTCAGCGCTTGTTTCCGGGAGTCTGAGCTGAGATAAATATTAGCATACGATGCGGTAGATGATCTTTCAGCACGTACCTTGACAGTTTAAACTGCAGGATCGTCGAGGCGGAATAAATAAGTCGCCAGCTGTGCAGAGGTCTGACAATGTAGGCAAAGTAGACGCTTGCCAGGACAAGAGCCTGGACTAACACGGCGTTGTACGAGAATGACCACAAGGAACCAGACATCAATGTTGGGAGAGCGTGTCGCATGTATTCAAGACCAGCAGGTGTACTTCGAGGATTACGGATCCAATCTGGGGCAGAAGAGATGGCACCAAGTGCTAGTACAACCATACATAGAGCCGACTCAGTACTTCTGTCGGGACCCCTTTCAAGGAAGTTGAGGTAGATTCCCCGGAAGTCTTCCTGGTCAAGTATTGGGTGACAGATATGGACAGATGAAAAGAACGAGGACACCAAATGATCAGCCAATGCCGGATCTACCCGAAAAGGGGGATGTGGGCCTGGAAATGTGTTAAGCGACAATTCAGGAGGCAATGGGTTCCGAGACTCGAGTAAGAAGAACAGATCCGTAGGATACTCTCCGATCAATGCCCTCATGGCCGGCAGACTGAGGAGATAGCTGGACGACGTCTTGTGCCTCACCGGAATATTCATGGGCTCTGAGCTTTCCAGATCAGATTGCCTCTCCATAGTGGGAAATAGCCATTGTGGATTAGATTCAACCCTCGGCAGTCCGCTCATCGATCCTCCAGAGATGGAGGCACGGCTGTCGGGGGACGTTATGGTAAATGGAGGACCATTCCCGGGGCTAATCGTAGACAAAAAAGTAGCAAATTGCTGCGACTGTTCCTGGAGGACCGCTTCAATGTCGCCTAGTCGGCTCGAGATCTCTCGAGCGCCCCCGGACGTGTCGATTCTAAAAGAGTAAGCATTGTTTACAGTATCGATGAACAAAACCTCTCATTTTTAGTTACCTTTGCGACGGCCCATCATCATAATGGCACTCTACGTTGGCATCGATGCAGCTGTTGCATCTCGGCTTGCTGGCATCACACCGGCGCTTTCTGGCGTTAATTCAGCAGAGTGGCAATGGGCCAGGCGTTCAGATTGCTTCGGTCAACTTACTTATGGCGGCAGTATGTACACGCCAGGGCCACACGCCTCCTGTTGAAACTCATCAGGCCGTGTAGTGATGCTGTACGGATGATCGTCCGATGGCGACGACGATGGCCTTGGCCAAATAATGGGGCAAACCCCATACCCATCAATGTGGATCAATGTTGACCTCCCCTGCCTCCCCCTGGTGGGCTGGTGGGATCCCCTCATATGCGCCGAACTAGTGTAGACTAGTATAACCCTGGCGTGACTCGTGGCCCTATTTACATAGTATTATTTATGTCGCGTATTTTAGCAAGGATATTTGTATCAGCTATGCCGAAATTGCCGATCTACGAAATGTAGGTACATACGTAGTATGCGGGAAGACTAGAGCGTTGCTACATGATAATTGGCACTAAGCTATGTCCAAGACTACCTAAATTTCATATGCTGCTACCAAATTTTCAAAGCGAGAATGACTCGAAGAAATTAGAATCTGCTCCGCGTACTTGATAGACGATATCTTCCAACCTTTACCCTTTTCACCAGCACGCCTACACATGTTCACCGTGCTCAGCAGCAGCGTGACCAGCATCTTTGCTCTGCACGATTGTCATCCCAACCTTGGTGTTCTGTGCCTCCGCAACACGAGTGTGTTCGGCATCTATAAACAACTGCGGGCGAGCACGCTGCGTCAGGTCTGGCTTGCCGCAGACGATGATGCTCGGGTACTGGATGAAGATCTGGTCCATGTCCTCCAGAGTTCGACGCGCCGTTTCGGGGTACAGGCAGTACACGACGGGAAGGTAGGCGAAGCAGAAGCCCGCGAAAACTTCGATGGTCAGCACGGTCCAGTAGTTTATAGCGGGGCAGTGACTTACGGAGGAAAAATGCCCAGTTCAAGTTGTCGACTCCGGTCTTGGTGAACTGCGTCACGATGAAGCCGCCCATCCAGTTTGTCGCAGTGGCTGCAGCGGCACCGCGCGTACGCCACCCAAGGGAGTTGATCTCTGAGTTGAAAACCCACGCGACCTTGGCGAAACTTGTGCCGTAGAAGAAGTAGTACATAAAGAAGAAAGCAGTCGTAACCTCCCCAAGCTGCGTGAAATGTTTTAGTTATTCTATCCCTTTTTTCAAACCCACACGAGAAAACGTACCCTTAGTTTCATGGATGGGTGGATTTTAGCACCAAGCAAGGTCATGGAAACGATGAAATAGGAGGACCCCATCGTTAAAGCACCGTACATCATCATCCTTTCAAACGTTAGCATTACTTGGTACGGGATGGTCCAAATTGTCTCCTTACTTTCGGCGGCCGAATCGATCGATGATCAACAAACAACAGAACGCGGAGAAGAGATAAATGGTGCTGTTGACACCGGTCAAGAGCCGGCTTTTCTGCTGGTCGTATCCGAGAACTTGCTGCAGCATAGTTGGAAGGTAATACCCCAATGCATTCACACCACTAAATTGTTGCATAAATTGCGTACCGCATGAGAGAAGGATTCGGCGGAGGTTCTGGGTCTTGTCACGGCATCGAAACATGTCAGCAGTCGATACCGTCGCTTGGCGCTCTTCTTCGATCGTGGCTTGGATCGAGAGAAACTCGGTCACGACTTCCGGGTCCTGGGTATTAATATTTCGTCCTGCAAGTCGCGCGATGACGGCGAGCGCCTCATCATGTCGATCCTTGAGCATTAGCCATCGCGGGGATTCGGGCACGAAGAGGAGCGCGACCACGATCATGCAAGGAAAGATGAGCTGGAATCCTAGGGGGAATCGCCATTGCACAGCGCCACCCCGGAAGTAGAGCGCATAATTCATCCAGTTAGAGAGGCAGAAGGCGGCGGTATTGCAGAGCGACTGAACAACAACAAGCTTCCCACGGACTCTAGGCTTAGAGCACTCTGCTTGGTATACGGGACATGTTGATGAGGAGACACCTGTGCACCACCAAGGTTAGCAATGATCTTGGCTGTTGCATGAACAATGAATCCCATTTTCTCACCCATGCCAAACCCATTTATAACACGACCGACGATCATTTGAGGGAGATGCCACGACGTAATCTGGAGTAGGGCGCCAGCAACGTTGGCTGCGACAGCGACCCAAATGGTTTTTTTACGGCCCAGTTTGTCTCCGCAAAAGAAGGCGAAAATGGCCCCGAAGAAAGCACCAAGCTGGAGAGAGGATATCAGTTTCAAGCCCTCTTTTCGCTGAATCGGAAGCATTTAGACTTACAGCAAAGCAGCTAGATACGATACCCGAGATGTTGGACTGATTCGTCTCAGGAAACCAATACTTGAAGTCAGAGGATATTAAAACACCCGAGAAGACGCCCTACATCAGTATAAGACGTGTTAGCATGGTCGCCCTAACGAACAAAGATAAGTCAATTAATGGGAACATACCTGATCATAGCCAAACCACGACATCGACGCTGCACATCCATATTAGTCACTAGTATCAGAGTATCAGAACTCGGCGTTGCTAACCAGCATTGACTAATGTGACGCATGTCAGAAGCGGCACGCCGCTGAGCTTGTCGGATAGCCCCATTTTGACAACTTATTATCAAGTGTTTCTCCTGTCTACACTAGACGACAATATTATGACATGTTGATGATTGGGATCCTATCGTTACTTATACCTTCAAGTTTCATTAATGCTATTGTGATGTCGAGGAGAGAATGAGCTAGTCATGGTGTGCAACCGGGCCATTGGGTCGCTACCCCGTGTTCTTCTTAGACCCTATGCTAAGTCCAGGAATCCCCATGGGCCATCGGACCAAGGGTGCGGATGCAACGATCTAAGAACCGGTTCCATACCTACCTACCAAGGTAGAGCTGTGGAGCTGCCCAATACTACTCTGGTGCTCTTGTCGGGTTGCGGGTATAGGCGGCAACACCAACCGCGCGGACTCTAGCCGCGATTGGAGCTAGCCAGAACTAGGAGACATAGGCGAGGCATTGGGATTTATTTACTCGTTCCCTACAGCATCAGCATGGAGTATGGCTTAGCTGGCATGACTTTTGATGCCAATATCCAAGTCTGAGCGGCCTGATGATTTATTAGACACACCTAGGTAGACACATACCTTATATTTCGATAGATTGGTCCTAAGCGAACCGTGAGTGTCCTGCAACTCGTCGCAGATATGTCACACACCACGTACGTTTACCTGACTCGGCCTAGAAAATGAGCGGCAATTACTAACATCCTGGCTTTGTAGGCAATATGTACTGGTCACCGGCGCCACGGGGTTCATCGGCGCCCATGTCGTTGACAATCTCCTCCGCCGTGGACTGAGAGTGCGGGGCGCGACCCGGTCCCTAGCAAAGGCAAAGGCAATGATGGAGGCTCGGCCTCAATTTCAGGGGAAGCTTGACTTTGTTCAGATCGACGATTTTGAAAAGCTAGGCGTCTTTGCAGATGCCGTCAAGGATGTCGACGCTGTGATTCATGTTGCAAGCGTATGTGAACAACTGAAACCCTACCCCTCGTTCACAGATTCATCTTACATTTCTCGTCCAGCCTTTCACCTACGACACCAAAAACAACGAGAAGGAGTTAATCATTCCGGCTATCAACGGGGTGCTCTCCATACTCGAAGCCGCAGCCACTTCCCCCAATGTCAAGCGGGTTGTGATAACTTCCTCGTTTGCCTCGGTGCTGAATGCTGAGCGTAAAGCGCCGCCGTATTTCACGTATACCGGCGAGGACTGGAATCCTCTAACATATGAAGAGTCCATTGATCCAGCTACCAGTGCCGTCATAGCATACCGTGGCTCCAAAAAGTTCGCCGAGCTGAAAGCCTGGGAGTTTGTGAAAGAGAAGAAGCCAGGCTTCGACCTCGTGACTCTATGCCCACCCATGACATTTGGGCCTGTGGTGCATCCTGTGGAGGATGTGGATTTGCTGAACGAATCTAATAAAATGCTATGGAGAATCGCCAGCGGCGAGAAACCATTGCCGGTTGCTCGTGTGCCATTCTGGATTGACGTTCGAGACCTGGCTCAAGCCCATGTCGAGGCTGTATTGCGGCCCGAGGTAGGGGGGAAACGGTACATACCAGCAGCACCGGAGAGATTCTCGTACGCGAAGGCGGCGGACATCATCGGTAACAATTTCGATTGGGCGAAAAACAAGGTAGCTCATGAGGTCCAGGCGGTCGACGAATCCCATGGTCTAGATGGGGAAACGGCTGCGAGAGATCTGGGCATTGAGTACAAGTCTTTTCAACAAACAGTCGTAGATCTGGTGACCCAGGCGGCAAGCTTAGCGAGCAAGAAATAACAGCTTAGTCTAGCCATAGTTCGAATAGCAACACGCCATGAGCACATATCTCGTTCAATCAGTAAAAAAGGACGAACAAAACTTCGACAATACCTAGTTAGTATGCCACAGATTTAGGAATTAGCTTGCTAAGAAAATAGTTGTAGGGTCATCTCCTTCCTGGTTCTTGCCCGAAATTGGCTAGGTGCGTTCTCCGTCGCGTCTACTTAGACTTACTATGTATATCTCGTGTCGTCTATATCCACATCGACAGGGGTTCCCTTCGTGAATACATAGCAATTTCTGAGCCATATTCAGGCGGGGGTAGGCGGCAGCGGTATGAACCCCACCAGGAACAGACCCCTATTGGGAGATTGTCGTTAGTGCACCAGATATTCTCATGGTAGGTAAGTAGGCCGTGACATAATAACGGCCCTTGGAGAGAATATAAACAATAGCAAAGATGTTAAAGGCTAGGAGCTGCAGCTCATCAAGGTTGACCTCTAGACTTTGTACAGATAATCGTTTCAGCAGACATCATGTATCCAGAAACATTTGAAGGTTTTGCTATTCCCTCGGCGGAAAAATGGAACTCCCCGAAGAGATTTGAGGTTCGTAGCTTTGGGAAATACGCATGTGTACCGCAAACTGACAAACGCTTTCCAGTTCAAACCAAAGCCCTTCGGCGACTACGATATCGATGTGAAGATCATCGCTTGCGGCGTTTGCGGCTCCGACGTGCACACAGCGACCGGCGGTTGGGGAAATAAGAACTGGCCATTGGTGCCCGGACATGGTAATAAACAATGTTGAAATTCGTGAGACCGTGTTGCTGAACCTTGTTTTCAGAGATTATCGGCCACGCAGTCAAGGTCGGGCCCAAAGTTACCACAGTCAAGGTCGGAGACCGAGTCGGAGTTGGAGCCCAGATTTCGGCGTGTCTTGACTGCAATATTTGCAAGGAAGACAATGAGACCTATTGCAAGGAACAGATGGGTATGTAGCGGGCTCTCTTGGGAAAGCCACTGGGCACAGCATGTCCTGACGCCACCACAGACACATACGGCTCTATATATCCGGACGGTACCTTAGCCCACGGTGGTTATTCGTCGCATATCCGCGCCCACGAACACTTCACCTTCCCGATCCCGGAGAAGCTGCAGTCCGAACTTGCAGCGCCGATGCTATGTGCCGGGTTAACGGCCTATTCCCCCCTCGTGAGAAATAGCGCAGGACCCGGCAAGAAGGTCGGGATCCTCGGAATGCAGGTACCCCTATTCCCGTTGATTACTCTAGCAGCACTGACATATAGTAGTGGGGGCATTGGCCACTTCGGTATCCTGTTTAGCAAGGCCCTCGGCGCGGAGACCTACGCCATATCGCGCAGTGCGCGGAAGAAGGACGATGCGATGGCAATGGGAGCTGACGGTTTTCTCGAGACGCAAGTGGAGGGATGGAATAGAGACCACGAGATGACGTTCGACCTAATCCTGTCGACCGCCAGCTCCAACGACGACTTCAACCTCGCACCTTACTTGTCGCTGCTCAAGGTCCACGGAAAGTTCATCGCGGTCGGACTTCCTGAAGGTGAGGGGTGGCGGCTCACGCCACAGAACTTGCTGAGTAATGGGTGTTTAATCGGGAGCAGTCATTTGGGCAGCCGCAAGGAGACTTTGGCCATGCTGGAGCTGGCTGCGGACCGTGGCATCAAGAGCTGGGTGGAAACGATCCCCGTTGGAGAAGAGGGATGTGGACAAGCACGTAAGTCTTCACATGGTTGATTCCTTTCTAGAACACCGCTGACATAAGCCATCGTAATAGTGAAACGCGTCCACGAAAATGATGTCCGGTATCGTTTTACGTTGGTTGATTATGACAAGCAATTCAAATAGACTCTTTCAGTATTTCGGGCTCCGGAAGGAATCAGTTAAGAGATCCAAATGATTCGATGGATAAGGCTTCCACTGAGACTTTTGGCATATGGAATGAATATTCAATTTCTTGAGTGCGTGTGATGACTGAGAAAATGGATGGGTGAGGGTGAAATACGGAGGACTTGAAATAAAGGTATACAGAACTACCCCGCTTAAGTAAAACGTAATATCCGATAAACCGAATATTCTGCTAAGAAGGTGTAATGTAAATAAGAGATGCCCGATTTAATCTCAAGATTCCCTCATCCTTCAATCTTCTTAACGAAATCCTGCACAGTATCAACAACACCTTGGGTCCAGCTCAAGTGAGGCGAGTGGCTCGTGGCACATCGATACACAGTGAACTCTCCAGTCTTTTGAGCTTGAGACGCAATCATGACCTCTTGATATTCCTTAGGCAGCGTCAAATCAGACTCCAGGACAAGATACGCGCACGGCAAGGCGGCATAAGCATCGTTGGACAGTTTTGTCGTTAGGATCGGCGACGCCGTGAGCGTAGTCGCCCATTTCTTCCCCACGTCTGTCGCAAGGTCGTTGAAGAAATATGTCTCGGCCTCGGAGGGGGTAGCGAGCCCCGCCGCGCCAGGTTTCTTTGACAAGCCCCGGATTAGCAAATACTTCCACAAGAGATGTACGGTTTGTCTAACAATCCAGGATTTCTTACATGGAACTTTAAGAATGGCGGTATCATGAAGGTGCCGTCTTTGGGCTGGAAGAAGCTGTGGATGGATTCTCCGACGGGCACGATGAACGCACCCATGTAAAGGATGCCGATGATTCCCCCAGCGAGTCCTTTGTCCTTACGCGCCTTAGCCTGCAGTTCCGGGCGCGCTGTCTCGGTGGCCACCCAGCCACCGGACGAGTGTGCGACTACCAGAACCTTCTTCTTTTGATCATTGACCAAAGGTTCGAGGACGTCGAGAATGACCTTGGCGTCCTCGTTTCCCTGGGGATATCCTCCCTCTGGAGGTCCTCGGTCGAAGTCGGGCTTGTTGACGTCGCCCACGTTGAGCTTCGCAAGGTCGGCAGTAGGCAATTAAGGGCAATGGGCATCTATTCCGGCAGCCTTGAGCGACTCGACCAACGGCAAATAGGGCGCAGGAGTGTGGTAGCTGCCATGGCAGATGACTACGGCAAGGTCTGATACGGAGGCCATGGTTGAGGAATGAGAATAGTCGCTTAATCAAGACGAGATCTTGGTTGGCAGAATCTCAGCATTTCGGTTTGCGGTATGAGGACGAACAATGAACTTTAACCGCGCAGACCGCGGCACAGCATATCCACAGCCACATCCCTCGCGTCAACGACATCCCACCCTCGCTCCCTGGTCCATGTAATTGTGCAAATTCTTTTGTTATCAAAAATTCTGGTCGGCTAGCTTTGCATATACATGCCCATGCTTCATAGTCTACTTGCCTAATCATGAAGTTCCCACGGCGTAGATTAACCCCAGTTTCCGAGACTGTTCTTGGAAGGATATTACCTATTCACATACATATCTACCGTGATGAAACAGGCCTCAACAACCCGGTCTGGGAGAAGTAGTAAGTGGAGTCGTGGAGTCGAGACACAAGTGTTGTAACGAAGGGATATCTGGTGGGGGAGGGGCGCCATTTCGCAAGTTTGCTATAAAGAAAGGGAGATCACCAGGGCGGGACACGTACATATCTATCAGATGCTGGGTCAAAGGAACTCGACGTCTTAAGGTTAATAGGTCACTTAATGAATATGGTCAGAGGAAGAAAACCACCAAAGAGGCCTTCCTAAGTATTGCGAAAACAACGCATATATTCTCATTTGGCTAATCCGTGACGCAAGACATTAGCATTAGCCCCTATCTCATCCATCCAGCCTCAGCAACCGTGCCGGTTCTAATCAAACCGCTAACGCCAACGTGAATTATCGTAACATCGATCCCAATGGGCAGCGTATTCCAGTCCGGTCCAGCCTAATACTCCGACATGTATCTGTGATTCTGTCTTTAACCTGGCCTATCATTCCTGACCTCAGCCAAGAGAGCAGTTACTCAGTCTACCCCCCATCACTCATTTCAATCAATAACCAGACCCTCCAGAGCCTGCATAGCTTTCGTGCCTTCCCTCTCGAAGGCCGAAACCATAGCCTCGCACTCCTGTTTCAGCTTCTGCTGGGCCTCCTCGGCGTTGTGGTAGATCCACTCCTCGACAGTCATATGCTTCTCGGGACTCTTCAGGTCCTCTCCGCCCTTCAGGAACTTGGCAGATCCGAGGGCATTCTCCTTGTCCAGGTTCTCAAAGACGGTTTCGACGTCGACACCGTTCCACGGAGCACTACTCTGTAGACCAGCTAGGACGTTGCGCTTCGATGGGGAGGTGCGCACAGGCGTGACGGCCACAGGAGCTAGCGCGATTCGGTTGCTGTTTGCCGTGTTAGACGGCTTTGAAGAGGGGGGTTCGTTCTCGGCGTTAGATGATTGCGGAGACTGCGAGGGCGACACAGTTGCCTGCTTTGCACTTTGTGTCGGAGCTAGATGTATGATGCGGGCTTTCGGTGTTGAGGGGGCCTGAGGCTCATCCGGCTCAGGTGACTCGGCCGGCAGCAGAGGTAAGGGCTTATCTATCGAAGGGGAAGACGACGTTGCGGCTTGAGAGGATGTCTTCGATTTTGCCGTAGACAGCCGCTTCGCAGAGTCGGCGAAGTCAACGCGCGCAATTTGAGAAGGCTCAGGTTTATTCTCGGGCGGCGCGAGCTCATCAGGCTTCGCAGCTGCAGCTGCGGCTGCGGCTGCCTTTTTACTCGGCCGGCCACGCTTCTTGGGCGGAGGAGCAGCGACAGATGACAAGCTAGTTCGGACCACAGTTGCACTGCTAGCGATGCTCACGTCATGGCCCTCAGCCAGCTCATCCTCGGCTAGCTCATCAACAGCCGCCGTCTCAACGTCCGGCTGAGGCTCAGGTTCAGGCTCGGCAGGTTCAGGCTCCTTAGCCTTCTTGGTTGTCTGCTTCGAGGCCTTCCTAGTGCCAGCTTTGCGACCCTTCTTAGGAACTACAATCGTCTCTGGTTCATCAACCTCCATTTCAATCTCCAGCGCTTTTAGTTCGGCAGATAACTCGGCTTCGTCAATTTGGGGAGGCTCGGGGTCGAACATAGCATGATCCTCCGGTTCCTCGTCTTGATTGGCACTTGTTCTCTTCTTAGTTGCAGCCTTCTTCCCCTTTGCCTTGGTGGCTGGTTCATTCTTACGACCCGAGTCTGAATCGGCCGCGATGTTCTCGTCCTCTGATAGGGGTCGGTCGAGGTCTGCTTGTAGCTGCCGGTCAAGTTCTTCATCGTCCATCATGTGAGCAGCATCACTATTGAGGGAAGTGTTCGATACAGTCGAAGCTGCTGAAACTTTTCGCGTGTTGCGAGTGGTAGTTGATTTACCCTTCCTGCCTTTCGCCTTTGGCTTGGGCGCAGGGTTTTCGTCATGCACTTCGTGGTCGGGCTCCTGTTCCACGACTGATGCATCGGCAGTGTTCGCCTTGCGATTGCGCGTGGCTCTCTTTTTAGGCGCCGGGGCTTCTGATGTAGTTAGCACCGAGTCCTCGAGTGTGTCACTGGCACGCTTGCGTCCACGAGTAGGCTTTGGTGGCGGCGGGGGCGGTTGCTCTTCTTCCACCTCGGGTTCATCTTCGAGTACTTCAACAGCTTCCTCCTTTCTAGCCCGAGTCTTCTTGCCCTTCGCGGTCGTTCCCTTCTTAGCTCTAGTACGTTTGGTACCACCTTGGGTCATGACAGATGTAGTAGTCATAACGCTGTCTTCGTGTTCGGCAAGGTGTTCGAGTAACGATGTCATATCCGATGCGGCTGTAGTGGCGACTGATTGAACAGAGAGTCGAGATGCCTGTGAGCCTCTAGCTCCCTTGCCTCTACCCTTCTTCTTGCCAGGTATTTTCTTATAGTGATTCAGCAATGCGAAGAAGTTGCAATGGGGCCTACGCCTGAAGTGCTCATGACTATCGTGACGGGTTAGCGAAGGACGTAACAGAAAGCAGACTACATTACTCACTGAGGGTCGTCTTTTGGCTCCCAACCGTCAAGAGCAAGGTCACAATAGGCACAAGATACCATGTCGTCCGAACCCGCAACTGGGGTATACTTCCAACCTGCTTCCACTAACTGTAACAACATTAGCATGACTAGGTAGTAAGACAAAAAAAAACAAGGTAGAATGATCGTACCTGCTTAGTCTTGCACTTCCAGCCCCTCTTTCCTTCATGCGGCCATCGTCCAGCGAAGGTGGCCTTCCGTGCTTCGATCATCTCTTTCCCAGTAGGATCATCCTCGGCATAATCTCCTAGGCCTGCATCGATAGCAGCTACAATAGCCCAGCCACAGTGTGGAGACAGTCGCAGGTGTTCCTCCACCGGGTTATCATTCGTCTCCCATCCTGCCACCGGTTTTAGGCATAGGTAACAGACCGTGTTGTCTGGGGCGTGGATAGTTGGTTCGAAGAAAAATCCGGCTTCAGCAAACTTGAAAAGACGCAATGATTAGCTTTCAGGTATAGGGATATCGTGTCAATGCAATGCAGTAACTCACAAGTTTCGGATCCAGTTCTTCGTGCGGCCAAGTAATAGGTTTGGGGGCCTTGCCTTTGGCATTGGCTGGCCGCCGCACAGGTTGCGCGGTCTCGAATGAATCGAGTCTACCGCCATAGGTAAAGTAATGTTCTGGCACTTCGTCGCCCTCCATGGCTTAGTTCTCACGCGTGAATTGGCCAACAAAAGGGCTGAATCGATCGTGGGGGTAGTATATGTTTGTTTGGCGCAATGTGCAAATGTTTGCGCGTCGCGTAGGAATGGTCGAGTCGTGGGAATAGTTTATCATTACACGTGCATGCAAAGTGTCATATGAATCCAGCAACAAGAAAAGTGAAAGCACAAGCAACTGCCAGGATTTGGATCAAGCTGCGATTGCGGGACGTGAATTGGTTGCAAGGTAAAATGTTGGGGTGCGAGATAACGGTCTGGTAGTTGTAAGTGTAAGTGTTAGGTCTCGGGAAGTTCAATTGGTTACTTGACCGCGTTCTGTTTACTTTCCACTACGGGGACCCACCGTTACACCCGACCCGCTACCTACCTAGGTTGTTTTAGCCAAACAACCAGCCACAAATAACAGCCACATCGAATATTTCAGACCTCCAGTTCTCACCGTACATTTGCCCGACTTTAGGAGGGGTTTTTAGGTAGGCTGTTTTTAAGGTTTGGGCTGTTTTGATTGGCTACCTAGACAAAAATTACCTGTAAATTACGTGATTGGTTCAGCCGCGCACGAAAAGCGGGCCATAAATCACAGACTCGTGAGCCCCCTAAACACCAGC